>JAYMTF010005362.1:0-11682 GCA_036897485.1 Pelargonium nanum | reverse complement strand
AATTGGTTGTAACCAAATGTCTTGTCACGGAAAGTCTCATATGAACGACTGGAGCTGGTTTTTCACGGAAAGTATAACTTTCTGCGACAGATTAGTTGTCACCAAAAGCATAAAAGCCCAAATTTTCACCATTATGGGGCTTTTATCCATGTCAGCCCAATAGTCATTGTTTCTAAGCTCAACTCATGGCGAGAAGCTTATTTTTGGCTGTCACCAAAAGTAAGAATTCTTGTAATGGTTAGAGAAGATGAATCTGAAACGCGATCTGGGTATGGCTTTTATTATTATTATTTCAAGGCCAACTAAGGGCTTGCTTGGTTGTATCTTTAGGAGTTATGAGGGCATTTTAGTCTTTTTATTTTCAATCTAACCGTGTTATGATGGAGCAATGATTTGGCATGTTTATAGGTCTATTTGCCAAGAATCTTAGTTTAGAGGATATATCGCGTTTTAATGGGTAGTTGATATGAGGATGTGTAATTTCCCCTTTTATTTATTTAATTGTCATCATGTACAATATTTCAATCCTCAATCTTATTTTTTTATATTATAATCATGGTCATTATCTGCGTGCTTGTGCATACAATTGTTCATGTGTATTATTAGAAGCCAATGAATACAATGTAGTTGTTATGTTAGACACATATTTATGAGAGTTCATAATTCTTTCCCTCGAGTGCACTCAAGCGCTAGCTAAAAACATAGGTTATGCATTTTCTAAAATAAATATGTATAATTATCATTTAGTACTACATCATATAAAAGGGTACAAAGACTTGATTCCCAAGACTCCACTCAAGAGATCCGAACTTGAGTCCCTATACCTACAAAGTACCAAGATAGACACCTGCAAAGTTTCAAGCCCGACATCTGTTGAGCCTCAAGATTACCACGTGGAATGCTCTCGAGACTGACATGATGCCAACCTAATTTCAAGATTTTATCAAATTTTTAGAGTCGAACATAAGGATATCGAGTATGGAGGATTTTTTCCTTCGCCAACAATGAGTACATCTTGATTTTATATTTTATAGGCTATAGCAAGAAGAACTGAAGGGAGTCTCGAACTTGAAATCTCAAGGGATCAAACGTCTTAAATTAACCGATTGCCCGATGGATGTTGGTAATGACTATATCTTGATATGTGATTGACCATTCAAGGAGGGTAGGTTATGGATAGGATGGGAGCTTGGAACAAAGGATGGAAAATTTGTAGCTCATGCTGAATTATTTGCTATTCTCTCGGCTTTATCTTCTGCTAAGTTATGTAATATTTTTAAGGATGGTATTTATTTTGGAAGAAGATATTGAGGTGCTAAAGACTATATGTTTAATTTTGTGTATTGCAATTATATATAGTGAAAGAAAGAAAGTAACTTCATCCATTAGCATATAAAATGTTGACACATAATTGTATATTTTTGTTACATTTGATTTTTATTTAAAGGATGTAAGATCTTATATTAATTCAAAAGAACCATAAATATAAGATCCGCAATTGGTATTGGGCAAAACGACTCTACCAAACCACACTCCTCAATCGAAACAGATGATTTAGCCAAACTATAAGCAACAAGATTTGCTCCCCTCCTAACAAACGGCAGTCTAAACTAGAAAAACTAGATAAGTAAGGAAAAATGTCAGATGTAACCAGACTCAAGGCACTGGGAAACCCCTTCCCTCCGGTCTTCAACGCACGAACCAAACTATGATCAACATGATTCGCTCCCCACCTCCCCAAACGAAAATCCAAACTAGAAAAGCTAGATAAGCAAGACAAAATGTCAGATGTAACCAGACCCAAGTCACTGGGAAACCCCTCTCCTCCGGTCTTTAACACACGAACCACCTTTTCAGCATATCAAATTCAACAATCATCTTATCCCAATCGTTTTGAGCAGTCCAAGATAAGGCTTCACGGATCGTTAGGACTTCCGTCAACTACGGGTCCAAGGCACCCAACCACCCTGCCCCGCCACCGCCGCAGACCGCACCCAACCAGTCCCGAAGAACCCATCTATCCTCATCAACGAACTCATCACCATCTGTGTAGAGCTTGAAATACGACATTGCTCTGACCACGACCAATCAACTATGTAGTAAACAGAGTCATGAGAACGCTACCGCTACGCGAGACATGAAGTTGCCAAAAAACAAATCCAAAGCCACAAAAATCCTAGCAAACCCTAATACTTGCCATCGAGACAAGACTCACACCCATGAGAAAACCACTTTTAACACATGCAAAAGAAGATGGTGCAAACAGAAAGCATCCACAGTAGGATCAGCCGCGGCCGCCTCTGCATCTCTTCTCTGTCCAACCCTAAGCGTTACTCACATCTATTTATTTAGCGAAAATTTGTAATTTAATTATTGATAATTAAAATAAATATAAAAATTCTTATTTTATTAATTAATAAAATTAATATCATGATTCATGCAATATAATGGGTATAAACTAGTTACCTATAATTTTTGCTCAAAGTCAAACAAAAATCCTTCATGGTAAGGGTACATTGGAGTATTGGACCATTATCATTTGCAAAACAAATTGAAGGATTTTAGAGGTGCTCATTAATACCTATTTCTGCTTTCAGGTTGCTATGCATCAACTGTGGAACTAAAGCTGTACATTTTGTTTCACTGACAACCAGATACAACTGTGAAAATTGTTGCTAGTTTGTAACACATATATAGCTCATAATTCTTGTCAGATAAACTACACTTTTGTACATTCCTCCAAAAGATTTGATCATGTATTGGCATGAGCTAGAATGTGTGATATGAGTGAGTTGATAGGAAAAATCCATTGCATATTTGGTTAAGGTTTGATGTGGATGGTCCAAACTGTACTCTCCATTATTCTTTTGTTTGTAATCAAAATAATATGCAGTCTACAAATGGCCACTTAAATCCTTGTAATAACCACTAAAAAAAGTGGAAGAATATGAGGAAATGTTATTGTTGATAGAAAGAGATGGGATGTGGACCAAAGCATGTGGTGGCAGCATTCATTCATGTCTCTCTTTGTTGTCCACTTAGTTGTATATCACAAAACATTAAAAAGTCACAATCCAGCATTACTACATGGAGTGGAATTTTCACATGAAACAAACAAGATGGTGTGATAAACAAGTGATTACAATTCAAGCTTGTATAATTATTAATCCCCACTAATATACATAATCATTTCCTTTGTATCATTATTAGTTCACCAATGTCTCATGTTACTTTTTTCTCACATTGTGGATTTTGGCTGATGGCCCAAGCATTGTTTGAGATTTTGTGTTTTTTACATGTTTTAAATGAATTGCTTGCACTATATTTGCATCAAACACAATGATGATCAGAACATTGAATAAGTTGTATCTTCATTCCTCTAAACAATATGTGTGTGTATATATATGTATGTGTGACTGTGTGTGTATGTATATGTATATGTATATGTGTATGCGTATCAATTATATCAAAGAAACACATTAAATTGTGCTATCTTTTTATCTACTTGTGAAGATAGTTGTTTTAAAAATATTTTAAGTCCCAAGTTTCGGGAAAATCTGAGCCTCGGCTACCCAGGCATAACCTCCACGAACGTCAATCGATGAGCTTCATATCATACACATTCCCTAAAAGCATTATGGGCTGGAATATAGCTCACATGAGTGTCTACCGCCTTGAGTAACATTTTTAGTGTCATTTTGTGCTCTTGTAGTTTTCTAAGAACTGAGAGTGCGTTTGAAAATTACGTGTACTTTTAGAGAAAAGCGAATCGGGAGTGAGATAGTACCTTTTTCGCAATCAAATAGTTCAAATCAGAGCCGAGGAGGCGGTGAAAGTCTTCCCGGAGTATTGTAAGGTCTGCCATAAAGTTTCGAGCTTAGTGGTTTTGCCAATTATGTTTATCCTCTTCATCTTCTTATAATCACCAATAGTTTGCCGATAGTATATGGGAGATGGATGTCGTCGATATGCGAATTTACAATCATTTTTAAGGTTCAAACCCGCCCAAATCGATGACATTTTGGGCGAGCCTAAACCAAAAAAAATTGTGAGTTTTGGTCTCTTACCGTAGATGGCAATATGCCATGTTATACGAGTCAACAATGTGATGTGGTACAAATTGATGATATGTAAGTTATCAATCTGCTACAACAAGTTAGAGTGATTAGATTAAGAAAAAAATACAAGTCGATAAATCACAACAAACCAAAACTCTAACAAAAAGTCAACTCGTTTGGGCAAGAGGTGTCAACTATTTTACCATTTTCTTTAAAATGAACAGGAGTTATGAGTCACTATCAGTCACCAACACTTGCCACAATCTATCCTTTTCCCTCCCTTTTTTAACAGTTCTTAACCAAATAAACTAACACAAAACTTACAAATATATATGAACCGTCAGATCTCAAACCAACTCTAATAATAATTCCCAATCTGGACGGTCACAGTTCTCTCTCCTCGGTGAGAGAAAAAGCAAAGCCAACGAAGAAAGGAACCTCTTTTGGTTTTGGCCCTCCCTGGGGCTGTTTGGTTCCTCGGAATCCCATTTTCAATCCTTTTTCTTTTCTTTTCTCTTCTCACCAATTTTCTGGGCTTCTGTAGCCCAAACAGGAGAAGAAGAAAAAAAATCGAGAAAAAGAGCTACGAACGAGACAGAAAATTGAGTGAGAAGAAGAGAAAAATCGAAGTCGTCCCAAGATTCTGGATTTGATCGAAATTTCGATTTTCCGATAAGTGGGTATTTGTGTTTGTGGGTGGATTTTGGTGGGTTGATGGATTTGGAAAGCATCGAGTGTGTCTCGTCTGTGGAGGGTCTGGATGAGGACGAGATCCACCACCACAATCCCCACCATCTCCACCCCCATTCATACAATCAGTTCAAGCCTCATAATGGCACTAACAATATCACCGGAGCCACGGCGATCTCTCCGGCGACGAGCGTGCACGAGTTGCTGGAATGCCCCGTCTGCACCAATTCCATGTACCCACCAATCCATCAGGTTCGTTTTTGCATGTTGTTTAAGTTTTCTGCAATTTTTCGGAGATGTTGATTTGGATTTCTCTTCCATCGATTGTTTGTGTAAGGGTGGATTTGAGTGAATTTTTCATTTTCAATTTGGGTTTTAATGTAGCGACTGTTTATTGAACTCCAAAATGGGAATTTAACAATTGGGAATATAGTGTTAGTTATTGAACACTTTTAGTTATAATTGGCATCTTTAAGTGACTATAAAAAATGCAGGTAAAAGCAATATGCTTAGCATTGGCATCTTTATTTCCAATAAATTGCATCTGGAAAATAATTGTTGAGGACTGTAGGTATTTATGCTCTGTGGGGTAAGAAGCATCAAAGTTATCAGTTATGGCTTGCATTTGAACTACTAGCTGCTGAATTTGTCAGGCTGCTAATGACGTCAAAGTTTTAATATTGAGACATGCTACCAAGCTCAGGGCTAATAATACTTTGCATGTTAGTACTTAGTTCTAAGTACACTGTAGCAATGTAACCAGTGTAGGCAAACTTTTTGTTCGGATACGATAACTTTTATCTTGTAATGCTTTTATTCTTTTAGTGCAGGGAAGATGTTTTCGTAATCTCTAAGAATTTAATTATGATCGAGATTCGTTTTGAACACAACTGATTTAGATGGGAATTAATGTCAGGTGCTTGAGCAATGGTAGGTTTGAGATTCTTCATCACTAATATTTTTAATGGAAGGAATAGAGAAATGGTTATGATTGTTTCTTGATGCATAGATTTGAAGAGCTATCTGCTCCAAGAAATCAAAATGAGCTTGAACTTCCTGTAAGGTGCTAGTTCATCTTTCAGCAAATTGGAAAGTCTGTGGCTGTCAATGTATAACCTTTCAACCAAACTAAAGTAAAATGGTATGGCTGTTGTGAAGATATCACAGTGGACCATGAAAATTTCCAGTCACCAACTTAACAACTGAGTGTCAACATCCAAAAAGCTGTTCTAAAATTCTTAATACTCAACTAAAGACTAGGAACTTACACCTCTCCATTGGCTCATTTCAAACTCTTTTTGACTTAAAACCTTGTTGCAATTATGCAGGGGTGGTGATAGTACCGAATAAATGCTATACAATGGAAAGTTAAAGATTATTGGACCAAAAATATCACTATTCATCATTTGATTTATTTTTCTTGATGACCATCCATCTTGAATCAAACCCTTTAGTGCAAAGCTTGAGATGAACTGGAATCCATTATTTACTAGGATAATTTGTTTAAATTTTCAGGACAGCACCAGAATTTTGTTTAAATTCTTCTAGGTGGAAATCCATTAGGAAATAACTGGAATTGTGTTTGATGACTAAATATATCTTTAAATATTCTTTGGATCCTTTGGGTCTAAAAGAAACTTCTATGTCTACTCTGCGACCAAGATGCCAGACCAGAAATGTTTATCGCTTATCACCATGCCTAGGAATGTAGGTCATCATATGCTCTTGTTAAGGTTTTTTGTAATGTCTGATTTCCAATGGCAGTGATTGATTCTAAAAGTTCTTGTTGGTTTGGACACATTTAGGTTCCTCTATCTTTCTTGGAGAAATAGATTTGAATCATTTCTGAGTAAAATGTCTGGTAGTACCCCTTCGCAATAGTTAGACTTGTCTTGATCTTGTGTTTGAACTTTTTTATATTGGCTATTATATATATATATATATGTGTGTGTGTGTGTGTAAAATACCGTCACCAAGGAGGCTCGAACTCGAGACATCAGAAAGAATACCTAAACCGCTTGGCCCAACAAAGCTTGGTTTGTGTTTGAGCTATTGTTTCAACTTATACCAATAATTTGTTCCTTGGAACTTAGTATCTTGAATATCTGTTCTAGTTTTTTTTTTTTTCTTAAGCAACTGACGCGCGAAAGGGGATTAAATTAATGTTAATGGATGTATACCTCAGTCTGGTTTATCATATAAACAGTTTCCCCCTTGAATTGTTGTTAATGTTTGGCTTGCTTTAGTTGGATCTTGGATGGAACTGTCAATATTTTCTTGTAAGATTTCTTCTTTAATTTATGCATGCTCTCAAATATTTATAATCTTATGGTGCTATTATTTTAGTATAAGTGATTGCTTGTAGTGGTTCATTTATTGACGAGGGTTTCTTCACTAAATAATATTCGTTTAGAAAAGTAGTTTTACTTACAGATGCCTTGGGTCATGAACTCTCCAGCATCTTTTAATGGGACTATTTTCACATGTAAAGTTTTGTCTGTGTTTCTTATATTAGTTTGATGCACTTGTATGATATCACGTGCTTCTTCTGGATCATTTATTTTGGAGGGGGAACAGTAGCCTGTGCTAGTTTTTTTGGGCTTGAAACAAAATTTATATTTAGAAGTTGTATTGGGTGCATTTGAGTTTTACAATGAGCTCACAGTTTTAACAAATTGAAGTCTTTTACAGTGCCACAATGGACACACACTTTGTTCCACCTGTAAAACAAGGGTACACAATAGGTGCCCCACTTGCAGACAGGAGCTGGGAGACATTAGGTGTTTAGCATTGGAGAAGGTGGCCGAATCACTTGAATTACCATGCAAATATTACTCCTTGGGTTGTCCAGAGATATTTCCATATTATAGCAAACTTAAGCATGAGGCACAGTGCAACTTCAGACCATACACTTGCCCATATGCTGGATCAGAATGTGCTGCTACCGGTGATATCCCTCTCCTGGTTACCCATTTGAGGGATGATCACAAAGTGGACATGCACACTGGTTGTACATTCAACCACCGATATGTGAAGTCGAATCCCCGTGAAGTTGAGAATGCCACTTGGATGCTTACAGTAAGTGTACTCCCTTTGGATCTTTATGTTTGATCTGTCATTCATCATATCATGCAATAGAAATGGCTCACCGATGCAGTGATGCTGATGGGGATACTCTCCCTTTTGTTTTGGTAAAATCCTCTGTTTCTTAACCTAAATGGTAATGGACAGATATGGTATTTGGTTTCCAGCAGGAAAACTGTTGAATCATTTGAGGTTATGATATGGTTTGCACAATAAGAGTGGTTAGGAGGAAATGGGGAAAATAAGTTGCGGTCGTCAGTTGGTTACATGATCGATCTATTTGATGATACCCATGTTAAACAGCCTCTTTTATTATTTATTTATGGAAATTAGGAAAGAATTCATATAGCCGGCCCTAACATTATTTAGGAAATGCTTTGTTGTTTCTTCTTGTCCTTATGAGACAAGGAAACCCATATTTAACAGTCTCAGTAATATTGTTTAACAAGTGGCCTGTTTACTCTCAACTTAAGGTTAAATACCTCAAAATTGATGGCAGCTTGCATTTCATGTAGGTCTTCCATTGTTTTGGCCAATATTTTTGCCTTCACTTTGAAGCCTTCCAGCTCGGCATGGCCCCTGTTTACATGGCATTTCTCCGTTTCATGGGTGATGAAAATGAGGCTCGGAATTACAGCTACAGCTTAGAGGTTGGAGGAAATGGTAGGAAACTCATGTGGGAAGGCACACCACGAAGCATTCGGGACAGCCACCGGAAGGTCAGAGACAGCCATGATGGTCTTATTATTCAACGAAACATGGCACTCTTCTTCTCCGGTGGGGATAGGAAAGAGTTGAAGCTGAGAGTTACAGGGAGGATATGGAAAGAACAACAGAATCCAGATGCTGGGGTGTGCATACCAAACCTCTGTAGCTAAGTGATGTTTACTGGGCATTTTCAGGGTTTGTCTGTCTTGGTTGCTCAGAGTGTGTTGCAAATATACCCAGTTTCTTGTAATGGATGCAAACTACTCAAAAGGTTTGAAAGTTTCTGCTTCTTTAAATTCTATAATAAGCAGCTTTTTCTTTCCCTTCACCTCTTGCTAAATAACCTCATAATCAATACAATACATAAGAACTAGGTATTGTAGCAACTGTGAGTCTGTGAGGGATTGAGGCGGATGCTTGTGGAGCAATTCTGATGCTTAGCACTGTCATTGTAAAAGATGTGATATGACTCCATCATGAGAATTTTGGTACAGAAAAACAAAACAAAAATACACCCACCTTCCAGAAAATTCTAACCATGCACTCCCTGGTGTTACAAGTAGGGAAGAAATATTACAAAAAAATGAACTACCATTGAAAGATAATATTCTTGTATACAATGCTACTTCAACATACACTAAGAAAATGTATCAATCAAAACCGGAAACTGTAACCATTTTCAAAAAAAATTAACTTAGAAGCATGACATTGGGTTGATACGTTAATCAATGAACTCATTTTCTGTCTGTGATATTGGGTTCATACATTAATCAATGAACTCATTTTCTGTCTGGGGTTGCCAAATAAGCCATCACAACAGCACAGTTGTGCCATCACTTCCGAAATGTTAAAGCAGATTTCTCAATTTTTACTGCTTCCTCAACTCAGTTTTACATCAGCAGGAGCATACTCTGCAACAGTGGCTTCCTCGTCAATCTCTACATTCTTTGCTTGCACTTCAGTATCAGTGGAAGCCTTATTCAAATTGACCTCCGCAGGCTCTGTCTCGGCCTCTTTATTCCCAAACAACTTGGATGGAAGCAAAGAAGATACAGCTACTTTGGTACTCCTCTTGGCTGCTTCAGCGGCTTCAGCCTCTTTGGCCTTAGCCTCGGCCTTTTGCCTTTGCTTCTCTTCCATTAGCTTGGGCAACTCTTCTTCTCTACCTTCCTTCCTCAACTCTTGTTTAACAAACTCTTGCACTTCCTCGTTGAATTCAAATCCATCATCATCTAACATTCCATCAACAACTTGAAGCATCTCATCCAATTTCCCATTATCACTTAATGCCTTCATTATAAAGGTATAGCTTTCGAAATCCATCTTGAGCTTCTTCACCATCATATCAAAAAATGATTTGGCTTCATCAATCTTCCCCACCTTAACCAACCCATCAACCAACTTATTATAAACTGACAAGTTAGGTCTCAGCCCCGACTCCACCATCTTCTGGAAGTACCCAGCTGCATCATCTGCCCTGTTCACTCGAAAGCAAGCATCCATCAACAAAGCATATGTAAACTCATCTGGGCTCACGCCCTTGTCGCCCATTTCCCCATAAAGCTCTTCAGCTTCAACCAACAATCCATTTGCACACAATTGCTCAATCAAATTATTGAAAGAAACTGCATCGGGATTACATCTAAAATCACCCATCTTCCTGAAAATGTCCATTGCATCCTTGAACCTCCCTTGGGCACAATATCCATCCACCATCACATTAAAACTACCTAAATTCACAGCTAACCTCATTGGCGGATTGTGCTCTTCAGTCATCCTTTCAAACAAACCTAATGCCTCATCAAATTTCCCATTTTTGTTTAAAGCATCCAACAACGAATTATAGGCAACACCACTCATTTTCACCTTCGAACCATCCCCAACGACCTCCCTGTAACACTCCATTGCCTCCTCCTCCATCCCACGCAAAAAGTACCCTTTCATCAAGCTTCCATACACAACCCCATCTTCCACAAACCCTCCCATCTTCCCCTTCAACTCCTCGTAAAGCTTGAACACTCCATCCGCATCAGAACTCCTGGCACGACCCGCCATCAAATAATGATACACAACGGGGTCCGGAGCCAAACCCTTATTCACCATTTCATCCTTGAGCTCCACGGCTCGATCCAGCCTGTTGTTATCAACCAACCCTTTGATCAGAATCCGATAAGTAGTGGGAGAGGGGTCAAAAGGGGCGTCATTTATCATCTGCTTATAGTGCTCCAATGCGGTATCGGGTTTGCCGCAATTGAGGTATGTCATGAAGATGAGATTGTAGGTGATGATGTTGGGGGCGATTCCGGCTTGAATGATGAAACGGTGGAGGGAGAGGAGGTCGGAGTATTTGGACTGGCGGAGCTGGGCGTTGAGGACGGAGTTGACGGTGAAGATGGTGGGTCGGCAATTGGAGTAGACGGAGTGTCTGGTGAAGAGGGCGGCTTCATCGAGGTCGTTCTCGCGAATGAGGGTGAGGATCCGGTTGTGGAGGTTGAGGCGGTTTCCGGTGAGGACGGAGACAGATTCCGGCAGCTTTGGGGCATTAGGGTTTTGGATAGGTCTGGCTGGAGATTGCTGGGTTTGGGGGCGGTTTAGAGAGGAGAGAGGAGGCTCGATACGGAGGCGGCGCTTGCGGCGGCGGCGCTCTGTCGCGGCCTCTTCGGCGGGGGAGAAGGCAAAATTGCGATGTGGAGCGAGGAGAGGGTGGTGGTTGGCGGCGGCAGAGATGGAAGGCGCGGTGGCGGAGTGGCGGAGGGAGCGGCGGAGGAGGAGGCGGTAGAGAGTCATGGTGAAGCTTAAACCCTATACTGAACTGAGCGGAGCTTCCGAGTCTACCAAAATGTTGGGGGCTTCAGTTCAAGGGTTTGTTTGGGTAATTGGATTAGAGTTAGCTAATTGTCCGTTAATACATTCTAAACCAAGTGCTTGTTTGGCATGTCTATTTAAATTTGAGAAATGTTTAAAGAATTTTTTATGTTGGTTTGGTTAGCTAAAGTTTGGAAATGAATTTTGAAAAGTTAGATTGTATGACAAAAATTTTAAAGATTGTTTTTCACTTTAGCATAATATCGGCTTTTGAATTAAATTATTTTTACAAAAAAAAATGTGGTAATTTTTCTTTTTTTAGAAAATTTAATGAGAA
>JAYMTF010005361.1:0-11683 GCA_036897485.1 Pelargonium nanum | reverse complement strand
CATTTAGCTTATATTTGTCTCGATTTTACATGTTTTAGCTTATTTTATCTTGTTTTATTAGATATGATGTGTTTTCTAGTGGTTTAGTGTTTTGTAGGCCTTTTATATGTGTTGCAGGGAATTTGAAGCGATCATGGGATGCTTAAAACGAAGTTCAAGAGCCGAAAGAAGCATTGAACAACAACACGGGCCGTGTCAAGAGTGACACGGGTTCGTGTCAGTCATTTCAGTCAAAATATTGCAATATGCCATACGGACACGGTAGGCAACACGGTCCGCACGTACCGTGTAGCGTACCGTGTCAGGCGATTTGCACTTTCCTATTTCGAGTTTAATTCCTTTTTTATTGTATTTAAGTCTTGTAAAAACACTAGTTTGAAAGATTATTCATAGTTTTGAGTTGAGAACTATTAAGAGTAGATTAGAGAAGCTTCAAGGAAGATTATTACTCGCAAATTGTGTAACATTTCTCTAACTTTATTGAATACAATTTATGTATTCATTATTTTTTAATGTTTGTTGTATGATTAAGAGTAGCTAAACACCTTTGATCTAAGGATTAAGGTTGTAACAATTGTTAGAGTTTATATGTTTTGAATGCATGAATATTATATAACAGGTGCTTTGATTGATACTAACCTACTGCTTGTATTGAATAGATTCAATATCTCGCCCTTATGATAACGAATAAGCCTCGAGAGAGATAATACATTGCCCAGACCCTGTCAATCAAACGCACTAGACAATTGCCTAGAGATAGAAGTTTACCCTAGTGTTAGGCAGTAAGATTCATCCTACTTGTCTGTCTCGTTCTAAACCTTCTATGAAGGATCAATTAGGTTTAACACAGATTAGGACTTGCACTCGCCTCGAGAGAGAGTTTGCATAGCTCGCGTAGAATCGCTTGCACATACTTAATTCATGCATGCAGACCTAAAACTTGATACAATTGGTGAACCCCGAATCCTTGGATTGCATTCTCTTGAATTTCTCAACAGTTTTTTGATATATTTTGTTTACTTTAACTTTACAATTAGTTGCAAATATTTTCAAACAAATCTTATTTTTAATTCTTGATTTCACTATTTCTGAATTTTGACTTTTCCTTCCTTGTGGTTCGACAACCTAATTTTTATCACTATTTGATCGACGTCAACGTGCCTTGCACGGGCAGAAAAAATTTATAATAAAAATATATTATTAATTTGATTTGACGTACATTTACCTTTTTGTTGACTTGAATGATTTATTGTGAATTACAACATATATTATCGTTTTAAATAACTATATTATTAGCCTTAACGAGCAAGTTTCATGATGTGTCAGTTACTCAAGACGCAGATTGGACACATCCACATCAACCTACACCGGTTCTAGAGGCGTCAAGAGTATCGTCGTTCGACTCAACATACGTCGTTAGCCTTTATTTTTTTATTTTTGGTTATCTCTTTCGCATTCCAATGCTCTTTTGAGTGGGAGACCGGTCCCAGAGTATTGGCCCTAGATGTCTTACGTCAGATATTCCCAGTTTTTACTTTTCATGAGGCTGATATCGTGGACGACGAGCAGCGCAACTACATGTTTTGCGCTGAGCCTTATGTGGAGGGTGTGTCTGTGATACACATGTCATGCAACATACACGAGATATACTAAGTCGGGTGTATCAAGCGTTGGAAGCATGACACGTCATTAGTGCGTCTACCCCTGTTGCCGTCGCGACTACTTTGAGGCCAGCTCTATGGCAAATGTTGCTGGAGCTGGAGATCTAGAGAACATGGTCTAATATTATATATGTACTATACTGTATTGCTTTATTATATTATGTAAAACTTATATATATTTATATGAATGAAAATATTGGTTTATATAATTATTCTTATTGTTTCCATTTCAATTTGCCGTAAAATATTTGTGTTCATTTTTATTTATACTATTTTTCATCCCGTGCGTTGAACGTGCCTTCCACGGGTGGCAAAAACTTATAATAAAAAAATATTATTAGTTTGATTTCAAGTACGTTTACCTTTGTGTTTACTTTAATGACTTATTACAAATTACTACCTATATTATCGTTCTAAATAACTATATTATTAAATTACTTTTTAGGACTTCTTTGTTGGGTTACTCGTGATACTCGTTATGAGCCAGTTTCATGATGTGTCAGCTACTCCAGACGCAGATTGGATACATTCACATCCACCTAAACCGATTCCAGAGGCGTCAAGAGTATCGTCGTAATTCGACTTAGCATATGTCGTTCCATTAGCCATTTTTTTTGTCATCTCCTTCGCATTACTACGCTCTTTTGAGTTGGAGATCGGTCCTAGAATATTGGTCCTAGATGTCTTTCGTCAGATATTCCCAGTTTCTACTTTTCATGAGGCGGATATCGTGGACGACGAGTAGCGCGACTACATGTTGTACAGTGAGCCTTATGTGGAGGGTGTGTCTGTGATACAAATGTCATGCTACATACACGACATATGCCATGATGGGTGTATCGAGCGTTGGATGACACGTCATCAGTGCGTCTGCCCCTATTGTTGTCGCGACTACTTTAAGGTCAGCTCTGTCGCAGATGCTGCTGGAGCTAAAGATCTAGACGACATTTTCTCATATTATATGTGTATTGTATTGTATTGCTTTATTTTATTATGTAAAACTTATATATATATATATATTTACATGAATAAAAAATGTTAGTTTATATAATTACTATTATTGTCTCCATTTCAATTGGTCGTCAAATATTTGTATTCATGCATCTTTTATTTATACTAGCTTTCATGTCATGCGTTGCACGTGCCTTGCACTTGCAGGGCCACAAAAACGTATAATAAAAATATATTAATAGTTTGATTCGACATACGTTTACCTTTAAGTTTATTTGAATGACTTATCACATATTATTACTTATATTATCGTTTTAAATAACAATATTATTAAATTAATTTTTAGGACTTCTTTGTTGGGTTACTCGTGATACTGGTTATGAGCCAGTTTCTTGATCTATCGGCTACTCCAGGCGCGGATTGGACACATCAACATCCACCTACACTAGTTCCAAACGCATCAAGAGTATCGTCGTTCGACTCAGCATACGTCGTTCCATTAACCTTTATTTTTTTTATTTTTGGCCATCTCCTTCGCATTCCTATGCTCTTTTTTCATCATGTGCGTTGCACGTGCCTTGCACGCGCAGCAAAAACTTAAAATAAAAAATATTATTAGTTTGATTTGAAGTACGTATACCTTTGTTTTTACTTGAATGTTTTATTACAAATTACTACCTAAATTATCGTTCTAAATAAATATTTATTATTCTATACTTTTTAGGACTTCTTCGTTGGGTTACTTGTGATACTATTTATGAGCCAGTTTCATAATGTGTCTGCTACTCTAGACGTAGATTGGACACATACACATTTACCTACACCGATTCTAGAGGTGTCAAGAGTATCGTCGTAATTCGACTCAACATATGTCGTTCCATTAGCCTTTATTTTTTTTATTTTTGGTCATCTCCTTCGCATACCTGTGCTCTGTTGAGTGGGAGATCGGTCCCAGAGTATTGGCACTAGACGTCTTTCGTCAGATATTCCTAGTTTCTACTTTTCATGAGGCTGATATCGGGGACGGCGAGCAATGCGACTCCATGTTGTGCGTTGAGCCTTATGTGTAGGGTGTGTCTGTGATACACATGTCATGCTGCATGTACGAGATATACCATGTCAGGTGTATCGAGCGTTGGATGACATGTCATTAGTGCATATGCCCTTGTTGCCGTCGCGACTACTTTAAGGCCAGTCCAGTCGCAAATGCTGCTGGAGCTGGAAATCTAGAGGGCATGGTCTTATATTATATGTGTACTGTATTGCATTGTTTTATTTTATCATGTAAAACTTATATACATTTACATGTATATAAATGTTAGTTTATATAATTATTATTATTGTATCCATTTGAATTTGCCGTCAAATATTTGTGTTCATTTTTATTTATACTGTTTTTCATCCCGTGCTTTACACGTGCCTTGCACGGGCAGCAAAAATTTATAATAAAAGAATATTATTAGTTTGATTTGAAGTACGTTTACCTTTGTTTTTACTTGAATGATTTATTACAAATTGCTACATATATTATCGTTTTAAATAAAATATTATTAAATTACTTTTTAGGACTTCTTCGTTGGGTTATTCGTCATACTGGTTATGAGCCAGTTTCATGATGTGTCGGCTACTGCTGACGTAGATTGGACACATCCACATCCACTTACACCGGTTCTAGAGACGTCAAGAGTATCGTCGTAATTCGACTCAACATACGTCGTTCCATTAGCCTTTATTTATTTATTTTTTGTCATCTCCTTCGCATTGCTACGCTCTTTTGAGTGAGAGATCGGTCCCAGAGTATTAGCACTAGATGTCTTTCGTTAGATATTCCCAGTTTCTACTTTTCATGAGGCTGATAATGTGGACGACGAACAGCTTGACTACATGTTGTGCGCTGAGGCTTATGTGGAGGGTGTGTCTGTGATGCGCATTCCATTCTACATATACCATGTCGGGTGTATCGAGCGTTGGATGACATGTCATCAGTGCGTTTTCCCCTATTGTCGTCGCGACTACTTTTAGGTCAGCTCTGTCGTAGATGCTACCGGAGCTGGACATCTAGAGGACATGGTCTATTATGTAAAACTTATATATATTTACATGTATAAAAATATTAGTTTATATAATTATTATTATTGTCTCCATTTCAATTTGTCGTCAAATATTTGTGTTCATCTTTTAGTTATACTAGTTCTCATCCCGTGCGTTGCACGGGAAAAAACAAATTATAATAAAAAAGATTAATAGTTTGATTTGAAGTACGTTTACCTTTGTTTTTACTTGAATGGTTTATTACAAATTATTACTTATATTATCGTTTTAAATAACTATATTATTAAATTATGTTTTAGGACATCTTTGTTGGATTACTTGTGATACTAGTTATGAGTCAGTTTCATGATGTGTCGGCTACTACAGACGCGGATTGGAAACATCCACATTCACCTACACCAGTTCCAGAAGCCTCAAGAGTATCGTTGTTCAAATCAGCATACGTCGTTCCATTAGCCTTTTTTTTTTGGTCATCTCCTTCGCATTCCTACGCTCTTTTGAGTGGAAGATAGGTCCCTGAGTATTGGCCCTAGACGTCTTTTGTCAGATATTTCCAGTTTTTACTTTTCATGAGGTTAGTATTGGGGACGACGAGCAGCGCGACTCCATTTTGTGCGCTAAGCCTTATGTGGAAGGTGTGTATGTGAAACACATTCATGTCATGCTGCATACACGAGTTATACCATGTCAGGTGTATCGAGCGTTGGATGACACGTCATTAGTGCGCATGCCCCTATTGTCGTCGCGACTACTCCAAGGCCAACTCTGTCGTAGATGCTGCTGGTGCTGGAGATCTAGAGTGCATGGTCTGATATTATATGTGTACTGTATTGTTTTGCTTTATTTTATATCGTAAAACTTATATATATTTACATGAATAAAAATGTTAGTTTATATAACTATTATTGATGTCTCCATTTAAATTTGTCGCATATATTTGTGTTCATCTTTTATTTATACTAGTTTGCATCCCGTGCGTTGAACGGGCAACAAAAATTTATAATATAAAATATTAATAGTTTGATTTGACGTACGATTAACTTTGTGTTTATTTGACTGATTTATTACAAACTATCACTTATAATATCATTTTAAATAACTATGTTATTAAATTATTTTTTAGGACTTCTATGTTGGGTTACTCGTGATACTAATTATGAGCCAGTTTCATGATGTGTCAGCTACACCAGACGCGGAGTGGGCACATCCACATCCACCTACACCGGTTCCAGAGGCGTCAAGAGTATCGTCATTCGACTCATTATACGCCGTTTCATAGCCTTTACTTTTTATTTTTGGTCATCTCCTTCGCATTCCTACGCTCTGTTGAGTGGGAGACCGGTCTCAGAGTATTGGCCGTAGACGTCTTTCGTCATATATTCCCAGTTTCTACTTTTCATGAGGCTAGTATCGGGGACGACAAGCAACACGACTCCATGTTGTGCGATGAGCCTTATGTGGAGGGTGTGTCTGTGATACACATGTCATGCTGCATACACGAGATATACCATGTTAGGTGTATCAAGCGTTGGATGACACGTCATCAGTGCATATGCCCTTGTTGTCGTCGCGACTACTTTAAGACCAGCCCTGTCGCTGATGCTGCTAGAGCTTGAGATCTAGAGGGCATGGTCTTATATTATATATGTACTATGTTGTATTGGTTTATTTTATCATGTAAAACTTATATATATTTACATGTATAAAAATGTTAGTTTATATAATTATTCTTATTGTATCCATTTGAATTTGCCGTTAAATATTTGCGTTCATTTCTATTTGTATTGTTTTTCATCCCGTGCGTTACGCGTGCCTTGCATGGCGGTAGGTTTTGCTTTGAGTTTACGTGTTTCATCATTTTGATGGTAATTTATATGTAGACACGTGTCCAATAAATTATGTTTACTCCTTTCTCTTTTAAAAATGAATTGATTGAACATGTCCCACACTTTAAACACATTGATGAGCATTATTTTATATGCTTTTTTTTCACTAATATAGCAAATAAAATGATCATTTATTACGTATTAGTAATTTATCGTGTCGTGTTTCGCACGTATTTCGTACTCGTGTATGTTTCATATCTCGTACACGTGTTTACGTAACATAGCAGACAATGCATGTGATAATCTTCCAATGATGAATGCCCCTAATATTTATGGATGAGCCATGCTAGCATACAAGTCGCCACTGCTCATTTCATTTTCATTTTAGGTTATTAATTTCATCATCCATGTGTAAGATCCACGTCACCTAAATCCATTGTCATATTTAAAATAATAATAACAAGAAGAGGTATGATCCATACAGTGGAAAGTGGAGACCAGACCGCGAAAATTTTAACTTCGTTTTTGAACTTCATGAACTCAATTTAATATTTTGGTTTTTTAAAATTTAAATTAGTACATGAACTCTAAAATATGGATATAAAATGATCATTACCATAAGTATCTTTCAATTTCTCTGCTAAGTGTGGTCTAACGTAAAATATAAAATATATTAAAAAATTATTTTTATTAAATTATTTTGCTGACCTGAGGATCCAACTATATTAATGATTCACGTGACTGCCACGTGATCCTACCTATCAACAAAATATATAATTGAATGAACATATTTTTTTGAATATATTTTAAATTCTACATCACACCACTTAATAGAAAACTAACGTTAAATACAATAGATTTTGTCCATATTTAAAATTTTGAGCAACTAATTTAGGTTAAAAAATATTCACAAAAGTAAATTAGAACCATGTATAAAAAGTTTAGGGACTAAATTAAAAAACTTACTGAAAAGGAATGGTTTTTAATTAAATGCAATACAATGTGACCAAATTATGACATGCCATTTTGTAAATATAAATGTTGTTCATCCAATGTTCATGGGCAGACACCAAAATCCCATAATGCATGCCTTGAAAATAACAAAGGGTCCTATATATTTGCTAGCTAGCTATATAGTGCCTGCATTGCTTACCCTTATCAACTGCATCTTCCAACCCCATACTCTTGCATTAAAGGCCCAAGTAAGTTGTCTTTAGGATGCGTAATCATGTCAAATATAATGAAGTAAGTCACCTTCGTAAATATAATGTTCACTCGCAATGCCACCGAAGTCATGAATCAACTCCACTCAGAAATTTCGATTGTTGTGCCCCGTAAAGGCATGAATAAATTCTCCTTTGATGTTCGATCGTCATGCCCCAGAAGGAATGTATCAACTCCACCCAGGAAGTTTGATCATTATGTCCCTGTGAATGCATGAATTCTTGGAATTATGTCTTAATTTGGACTTCTATTAAACATGTACCAGTTTAGTTTTAAACTACTAGACCAATTAGATTTAGGTTTTATTTGGATAATAAGGAGATATTAATTGATGCCTACATAGATGATCGTTATCGTAGTGAGACTCAAACTTCTAATATGTGATTACTGCTAGGATTGAGCTTTTGAGTCTTATTCAAAAAGTGATGGGGCATTGGTAAGATTCAATATAAATAAAGGGCTTGGTCTCTCTGTAAAACTCACTTGTTTATATAGAAACTCACCCATTGAGAGAGAACCTAAAGGAGTGATAACAGAGAAATTCCTAGAGGCAAAATTTTGATGAGTTCGTTGGTGTTTGAAGAGGTATTACTGTCCGCTGCTATGGATCCGAAATTAGGTACCTTGGGAGGCAAGGATCAACTCTACTACAAAGGGTTCAATTTTCATGCCTACGAAGACATGGGTCAATCTCACCCGAGAATGTTCAATCGCCATACCTTTAGAGACATGGGTCAACTTCTCTCGAAAAGCTCTATCGTCATACCTCTAAAAGGCATGAGTCAATTTCTCTTGCAAAGCTCTATCACCGTACCTCCAGAAACATGGGTCATGTATTTCACAAACGAAGGTCCATCCATCGTCACCCGTGAGGTGCAAGGACTAGAAAACTCTTTTCCAAAAGTGAAAATAAAAATTAAAGCAACACCTAGAAAAATGTCGAGAAGGCTCTCCTTGATTTGGTTTGGGTTGGCGATCATGTCCCTTCGTACCCACAAGTTTCATAACATTACTCTTAGATCATGGCCGCATTTTCCTTCGGCACAAGACGAAAGCCTCTCTCTAGAAATAAAGAATTCAGGTATAAATGCCTACAAAGACCAAACATCATCAATACAAGGCAAAAACTAAGAATAGAAAGAGAATATGATAAAAATTCCAAAACTATTACCTTCGTCACAACGAGCGCCAACCCCAACATCTTTTCTCGTTGCAACAAACTTGACATAAAGCACGCAAAACCCATTTTTTGCACTCCAAAATCATAAGGAAAGGGATATAATGTTATCTTTGAGTCAAAGATTGATGGATATCGATTTCTAAGGAGAAATGTGAGCCAAGAAGTTAGCTTGAAATAGATGATCCACTTAGTTGAGAAAATGAGTTTCACTCTTCAAGGGAAGGGGATTGATACTAAACATTTATATTCGCCACGTGCCGATGCATGATTGTTGATGGAAATATGGGATCCACTTTGGGCCCATTTGAGGCTTGAGATCTTGTTCTCCAAGCGTGTAGGCGTCGGGCGAGATCGAGAGTTTTTGTACTTAACTCGTGCACCGAGGCGTACGTTGAAACTCCTAGAAGCCTCTACCGTGTGGGGTAGCATCCCAGAGTTTCAAGTCTTGGGTCATTACTTCCCAGACATGCCATACGCGGGTGTCGGGCGAGTCTGAGACCTTCCGTGTGTCTCTAGTGCGCCAATGAGTACCTTAAAGCCCCTAGGAGCCTATAGCGCGGGGTAGCGTCTTAAGGATTCATGAATTTTGAGATGTCATTGAGTTTGGAGCCGAAGAATGTATGATTGGTTGTGGCTTTTGGTTCCTATGACCCTAAACAACGATGGTTAAGGCGTGCGCTCATGGACGTGGCACGCGGTTGACGAGCATAGTGCACGCTCTTGGACGAAGCGCGCGGTTGATGGATGTGTCTCACACTCTTGGATGCGAAACGCAACCGATGGACTTGTATATCTCCAATGGACTTGAACACTATCATGAAACTTGGTGCCTGACGAAGGCCTTTAGTCTGGGTGCAGGATTTGCGCCTGACGGAGACTTTGAGGCATGACGAAAGACTTACTGCACGATGAACGCTTTTAAGATTGTGTGCGTAGGTGAATCGAGTTAGCAAACACATCTATTAGGGTCTCCGACCCTTTAAATGAACCTTGGATGTGATGAAAATGACAAAGTGGGGGTCCAACCGAGATTTTGTCGCGACAAACCAAACGTTATTGCAAACATAACTCGAACGGAGGTTAGCTGCGTGCGAAAAGAGGAAGGATAATCTTTGACGTCCCATATTTGATCTATTGTTATGACAACCCCAAAAGAAGTCGTGGCATGAGTTGGGACGGGCACCAAACGAGCTTTTGGGGGCCTTTTTTTTTGCCTTGATCTCCTATTGCCTTGTCCTTATTTCCTTCATCTTTTGGTCTTGGCCAAAGGTTTTGGATGTTGCCAAGGGCTTTAGAGCACCACCTTAGATCCTGTATGTGCCGAGTTCTTAAAGCGTGGGACCTCGTATGTGTCGAGGTCTGGGAGCGTCGCTTGGGATCTCATTTGTTCCGAGGTTTGGGAACGTCACTCGAGACCACGTGCATGCCAAGGTTTCAGGAGCCATTTCGTTGGAGCAAGTCTCTTAGGAATACGTGCTAGGGATCAATTTCGCGGAGCCATATTTTGGGAGCTGGTCTGTGGGGTTACGTTCTGGGAGCAAGTGCGTCTTAGGTCGAGTGTCTTGGGCACGTTCTCTTGGAGCATGTGTCATGGTCGTGAAGTGAGGTGATGTGGCGTTCGGGCGCGATGTGTCACATTTTCATTCTTCGGTAAAACTTATGTCTTTTATGTATCATCAAAGCTGAATATTTTTTTGATAATTTGACAAAAATTATAGCTAGAGAGAGCCATCTCTCTATTTGTATGAACATTTTTACTAACCCAAATAAAATGAGTGTTAGTCACCATATTGACATTCATATATTCTTGTCGAGCTTTTGGATATATCATATATATATAAAGCAAAGATTTTTAAACTAATGAGTTATTGACTTATACTAAATCACCTACGTCGAGGTTATGACTTATGACATCTCATTAACATGTTTGGATCTAACGAGTTGATCCTACAAATTTACTTGAGTGGATATAAATAAATTTTAATGCGGCGACACCATCACATTAGTTTAATTTGAGCTAAACTGAAATTTAATAGGTTTAGATTTTTTTTTTCTTTGGCGTATATGTATATATATAACTTTGGTTTACATAATAATGAGTTAAATTGGTAATGGATAAGTAAGATGATTTCGGCATTGGTAAATGATGAAGTATTGTACCTTTTTTTTTTTTTTGATAGAAAGAGAACTTCATTAGAAAACCATCAAGGAGGATGCAGCAAAGGAACATCCTCCTGACCGGGAATGTTCATACAATCCAAAACAAGGAAATCAGCAGCACCCACAGGCAGGTGAATAAACTTACATCTGACAAAACCTGAATCAAAACAAAAATGAGCTAAAAAATCTGCAACACGGTTAGCTCTCCGATCCGACTTTTGCAAAATAAAATCATCAAAGTGCTTCATCTTATCCCTGCAGTCCAGCACAATAGAACGAAGTACTTGATTCATTAAGATGCTACACACTTGAAATCATAAATTTGAAAGCAAGTGGATCATAATTAAAGTTAAGAGCCAACCCAACCGCAACATATTATAAATGACAAAGAAAGGGGAGCTGAAAATGAAAAAATGTGATAGGAAATAGGAATAGGAGGACCACATTAACTCAAATAGTCAATAGCTGGCTTTATTGTCATATATACGAATATGATGAATAATTACAATCTACCTTCTTAAATTAATAAGGAGATTCCTGTTTGAATTATTTGCTAATACAAAAAATATTAGTTGCAATTAACTAAATTGGGTAATCAATTCATAAATACACCCTTACTATTGATGGCA
>JAYMTF010005360.1:0-11684 GCA_036897485.1 Pelargonium nanum | reverse complement strand
GAACCCGAATTTTTATTTCGCACCAAGTCTCATAAATGTTAGGGCGGGCCATGTTAGGGACTCTTGGCTAGCTTCTCTAATAAGCCATAAACGTACAATTCTCACTTTCAATTTTCTTTATCTACTTCTCATTCTTTCTTTATTATTAAAAAAAATAACAAAAGAAGAACAAGAGAAAAAAAAGAGGAAATTCTAATATAACGAATCTTATGGTGATTTGTTTTGTGCATATGAATTAAAAGACAGTGATACAAACTCGAAACATTAATGGAGGCCGAAATTAAATAATGACAATCTAATTTAAATTTAAATGTACACATAGAATATGGATATAAAAATGTAAATGCTTAAGTCTTATTATTATGTAAAACTCAAATTAATCATCTGCCTTATTTGCTATGTTGAAATTACTATTCATTTGAATGAAGTGAAATAAATATTGTGGTGGTACCACCAAGTGCGTAGGTCAACTGGTAAGAGGTTGTTCTAAAACTTGGTAGAGAGAGTTTTGCCGCCTTTGTGGTTCTACCCGGCTCGAATGAATATTAGTTTGAGTGTGGTAAAGCGGCTTAAAGGTGCCAACCGCGAGTTAGTGAGCCCGCTCAGGAACTTCATGGCTTAGATAAAGAAAATATCGTGGTAAAATGTAATACTTAAACCATTGTACTGAAAATTATGGCATGGAAGGAACTGGTCTCACAAAAAAAAAAAAAAAAAAGGAACTGGTCTCACTTTTTGCAGGCAAATTAAAGAAGCATTCCATAAATCTAAATAATTTTCTTTCTTTTTTGGAACTAATGTTGAAAATATATAGATGTAGTCTCTTGCAAGTAAGTATCTACTTTCTCCAACCATCATTAAATGGGGCCAAAACTACTTTCTTTTTTCCCATCTTTTTCTTCTACTTCTCATTGTCAATATTCTTTTCCCTTTCTCTTTGTCATGATTTTAATTAGTAAAAAAGGAAAAATTAAAAACCAATGAATCAATGGACGTCATTTGATTAACATGGCAAGTAATTTAAGAAGTGGTTTGTACATAAGTTCCAATAAGTTCAACTTGATATTTGTTTGTAAAACATTCTCAAATTAAATGACACTAGCAAATTAATTAAGTGAACATGATTAAAGTTTGCTTACACATATTTACAACACCTACAAATGTTGTGTCACATTGGTTTAGAGTTCTTTTTAATTTTGCAACTTTAACCGGGTATAGACAATTGATGACACTTTAGTTTAATGAAAAATTCTTTTGATGATGTCTATTGATAATTATTGAATCTCTTTGAAGACCATCATTTTTTCCCCTTCTTTTAGAGATTTTGGGAACATGAGCTTGTTATTAGCCACGACACTTGAAATCAAATATATTCAACTCACATGATCTTTTTTTTTTGGTTACTTGAGGACATCAGGAAATGCATTACGATTTAGTTAGGGGGACCCCACATGTTCATGATTTCAAAAAAGCATTTTATTTTCTTGAAATCTATAAAAAGTGAAGAAATATGAATGAGAACTTCACTTCGTCAATAATATGTGAGAACCTTACACACAAACAAGTGAATGAGAATCAGAATAAGTGGATTGTAAACTTATAATCCAAACATTATCAATGAGAATCTCATTCACACTCTCAAACTAAAAATGTTAATTCAAATACTACCTAACCATACATGCACAAAAAGTTTAAGTTCACAAGGTTTACTCCTCAAGGACTACAAATGTGCTCTATTCTAGTAAGAGTGGATCAACAAGACTTGAGTATTCATTGTAATATCTCTATGCGCGCCTAGGAAACTATTTATGTACTATGTACTTTGGTTTTAGTATGTACCCTGATTATGTATATTGAAAGAGATTTACTGGACGTTAGAGTATCTCTATTAAAGGGACTCAATTTGAGTTTTTCAATGCCAAATTTGTACTATTTTTGGTGCCACATCAGCAAATGACCTTAACAAAAAAATTATCTCCAATGTTGACTCAATTTGAGTTCCTAATTGGGATCAACAGTTTTTTATTCATTAACATGACATTTGTCATTTTTTTTGGCTCTTAATTTTTTTTTAAATGCATAAGAGACCGACCTTTATTTAAGAGACTAATAACTTGGATCCCTCCAATGAAGTACTCTTAGCTCTCACCTTATAAAGTAGTACTTATTAATAAATCAAAACAGCTGTAATATATTTTTTTATGTATGATCTTGAAACATTAAGTATGACGCCTTACAAAAATGATCATAAAATAATCTTCACTGTAGTTTAATGCATATACTTCTCCTACTATTAGTTTATGAATTATGAACATGCCTCTTCTATCATTTGCTTTCATATTACCTAAACCGAACAAAAAATAGTAGAGAAAGTGAGCAATTTAAGGCAATTCATGTCTAAATCTTTTTACCTTGCCATATTTCAAGGGATGGATAAAAGAAACTTGGCCAAAAAGATGAGGGAAGTTGATGAATGTCATTTTCCATCAAACTCAAAGTCATATACATAAATTAGGAACAGTTTAAGGATTGAGTTTTGGGTATAAATTAGGATGTTAATTAATTAATAAAATTAGAAATGTGTGGTCTTGAATTGAAATGGATCTCTTTTCAATATCAATCTTTTTCATGTATGTTTCCAATTTCTTGGTCTGTGAGGGGTCAAGACCATGTGGAGACCCCACATCCATAATAATGACATTACATATTTATATCCCATCATATCATATAATTTGCAATTTTGGTACAAACTATGTGAGGAAATCCCTATGTACCACAAGAGTTGTGATTGGAGGAGCTGCCTTCATTTTCTGATATGGACCCAACAAAAGGGTCTATTATTATTTTTTTTATTTAAAATTGAATTACCTATGATATTTTGTTGTTAATTCTAATAATCATATGTATGGATGTTCTTGATCATTTATGAAGTTGGTAAGAAAGAGACAACTTATAATTTCTTAGCATAATTATATGTGCATATTTTTAAAACTCAATTATTTGGCTACGTAAAAGACGGAAATCACTATAAAGTATAAACCATGTAGATCAACTTATATATATATAAAGGAATATAAGTCAAACATTTTATGGCTCAGGTTAAACTAGACAATGAGGTGATGACATCTCATTAAATTTCATCCAAACTCATCCAAGTGAATTGGTTGGAGCGGAGCGACCCGCCCAATTCATGATTTTTAATGAGGTGTCACCACCTCATTAATGGCTTAGCCTAAATCAAATAAATTTTAGCTTAGACTCCTCAGTCCATATATATAATCGCGCGTGCAAGTGACCTGGGGTTCATACTTAGAAGTAGATGTGGTAAAATTTCAGTTCAGGTCGGGTCGGATAAGGTCGAGTTTAGGTTGATGAATCCTAACCCGATCCTATATATCAGGTTGGTCTGGTTAGGGTCAGGTTTTAAACATAAAATGGATTGTTTTTTTGCTGGCATACCCGATCGATTTTTTGGATGATAAATTCAGACCCCAATCCGCCAAAAAAATGAGTTGAGTTTCGGGTACCCATGAATTGGGTACATTTTGCATGCTCTACTTCAAAAGTTAACTTGAAAATCAAAGGTTAGTTTTATCAAGAGTGCAAGTGACACCTTTTGGGTTCGACAAACATGAAACTTGACCGAATCCTCCAATATCACATAAGTAATGCATGCATGCATGCATGGTTTATTGTCAAATTTGCTACTACAACCACTGCTCTTGCTTTCACCTATGTATTACTCCCTCCGTCTCAAAATGAGTGTCCTTTTTGTCTAAATTTTTTGTCTCAAAATGAGTGTCCTGTTTCTATTTTTAGGTTATTATATTATTGTTTTTCTCATATAACCCTTATCACTTATGAACTGCCCATGGGCAGATTGGAACTGCACATGGGGTATAGGGGGGAAAGTGAGGGTAATATTGGAAACACATTACATTATTTGGTAATCCTTAGTTTTTGCAAAAAATGGAAACATGACACTCATTTTGGGACGGAGGGAGTAATATTTGTCCCATGAAAAAATCTTATATCATGCACCTTCTTCAACGTAAATAATTATTTGGCCAACTTCAACTAATTACAAGAAATGTTTTCCCAATTTAGGGCCAACCGGACTATAGTTTACTTTAAAGACTGCTCATTGAAGCCACGCAATGCTTCTCCGAATCATTCAAATAAAAAGGCAAAGAATTATCAATTCAAGTGTCTTAATAATAAGGTTTGTCCAATTTAAGTAAATACTTAATTTCAAGGATATCCGTTAAACTTTTATTTTGACCTTCGGGTTGGATGAATAAAAAGTACCGCTTGCTTATAAAATAAAATAAAAAGATATCCGTTGATAAATGAATTTCAATTCAACAATTTCTTAGGAGTAATATTTGTCCAATGAAGGCCAATAATTAGCTTCAAGTCTGTCCATTGAAGCAAGGCATTGCTTCCTCTCCAACTTGTTATGGTATATAAGATATTGTTTGGTAGTTAACTAAATTTGATAAGAAACGAATGACAAAATCAATAGAAATTTTATAGACATAATTTTCTTTTTGATGATAACTTATATGGTGACAATTTTATAGAGGTTAGTGGAATTACTCTTTCATAAGTTATTATAGTTTATCAGCAATTTTTTACCAAACAGATAACAACGTATTGTTAAAAAGAGTCGAAACACATTAATGCTTATAAGCTTAACTGTTTATGAGCTATTTTTTTAGAACCTAATCAAAACACCCTCTAACTAACATAGTTTAAAAATGTATTTTTTATTCATGCATGACTTATTAATCATAGAATAATATAGGCACTCATTTATAAATATTTTTTTTAAATAAAGTTTATATTTATTACAAGACATGAAATAAGTGAGACTATATAATATATATAACTTTGGACCCATTCTTATTAGTTATGATTTCCTTTGCCTTGTTATTGCCTATGCTCTTTAGCCGCATTGATAAGATCTCACCTACACTTGTTTTTCTTTACTAATTCTAAGTTTTTTTAGTAACCTCTCTTCATTTAATATGCGAAATTCCAGTTGGTGCCTTGTAGTTTTACATTAAAATAATTAAATATATATAGGAAAACTTTCTTCTTCTTCTTTTTTGTGGTGAAGCTTCATCATTCTTGATGTGTTTCCAATCCTATTTGAAGATGCATGTGTTAGTTAATCCATTTGTAGAGATCAAAGCCGTCCATGGAGTTGAAAAATTGGAGCAACACATCAGTGATGATGAGGAGCAGCCACACCTGAAAGAGGTCTCAAAATAAGATAATGAATGTTGGGGCAATGAGTTTCCTGTTTGTATTGATGAGAACAACTAAAGGTGGTATCACAACAAATGGAAAGAAATAAAAAAAGTGATTTGAATTTTTAGTTAAATATATTGTATATTGAATGAGATAATGAGTGATGAAGACATAAAGCTATTTCATAAGATTAAAGATAAAAACTTTATATTGAAATGAAATGATAGGTTTGTCCCCCTCTTCCCCAAAACCAAAACCCATCCATTGTACTTGGATTCTTGTTCTCATGATTTTTATTTCTCTCTTTCACTTTTCACAAACATTTAAATTTGCAATTCCTAAGTCACTACATTGATAATCATGTAGCTAGTAATATATAGTAAAGTGTTGCAATTGCATGAGATGAGAATATGAAAATATTATAGCTTAAATGAAGGGTCTTATTCATTACATCATCTCTTGTTATTTTGAGTTTAGTTGGTGTAATAAACATAGTATAGTACTAATTGTTTTGTATGTTTGTTGTGTATGATATATAAATGACCATGAACTATATATCACATGAAGATGAAGATGATTAGGTTTTAAATAAAAATGGGTTGAAGGAGTCCAATTGATGGGTGATGGGCCATCATATGTAGAGGGTGAGGCCCACCATAATAGAACACATTAGAAAATAAAGTAAATAATGATCCAATGGTGATGTATATGAAATTGACACCATATTAATAACATTATGTTATTATTGAAGGTGATGGAGAAGGAGGAGGGGTCTACTGAAATTGATTGTGTAATATTAATATAAATAAAATACAAGTGTGTTAGTTTTGAAGTCACCTCCAAGGCTTCCTTTTTTTCTCTTGGTATTGAATTTGCAACATAGTGGACCCACTGAATTATGAAAATAAATGGTGATAGTTTGAGCAAGTAGCTACTAATAGTATTGTTGCATGTACTTACATGCATATATATTGCATGTAGACTGATGTGACGTATTTTTAGCCACATAATTTTTCTTTTTCTCTCCAAAATTTGTCTGGGTCCTATCTCATCTCATTTCACCCCAAGGGGCATATGTGATTGTGATTGCGTCACGTCAGCCTACATGCAACAATCATGTGTGTACTCTGTATGTGCAGTGGGTTGATTAGGCATGAAATGATGTTATGCCAAGTCTGTCTTGTTAAATGGAGATTGTTGGTCTATTAATTTGCTTCACTAAGGTGCTTATATGGGAGTGAATGTATGAGTAATTTATTGTATATAGAGGTAGGTAAGGTTGAAAACAAGTTTTGTGCAAGTGGGTTTTGGAAAATGATAGATAGAGATGGTTGCTACTTAGTTGTACAAGTGATTATTGAGTAAGGTAGGTGGTCATGTAGTAATGTACTATATGTTGCCATTTGAAACCAAATAGTAAAGTAAATGAGAAAAAGAAAAAGAGGAGTGATGCAATGAAGTACAATGATATGAAAAAGAAGAAAAAAGAAAAGGAGATGTTATGTTATGCAAGTGTCCAAAGGGAAATGGTTGAAATGTAATTATTGATGATAGAAATATGTAGGAGTAGGAGTAGGGTTGTTAATATTGCAGTGCTTGGCTTGGCTTGGCATGTTGTGTCCTGGCCTGGCCTGTCCTGATGGTGCTGGGAGGGAAGGAGGGCCTGCATCTGATATCTGCAATCAATAATCACTGTTCCTTTTTCATGTCTATTCCTATAAGATGCCAATCTACCCAAATACTAACCACCAATGCCATAGCTCATTCATGCATGCATCAATTTATCTATCTATCTATGAGTGGAGAGAGAGAGAGTCCAATTGTGTTAGAGCGGGCAAAACAGACCCGACCTGCCGGGTAACTGAAACCCAACTCGTTTTTCTGACGGGTTCGATTTTACTTTTATCAAAATGAAGAAATCGTGTCGGGTTCGGGTCAAGCATCATGTAAACTTTTTGAGCCGGGTATACCTGTAAAAAAAAACATTGTGTTTTATGTCTGAAATCCAAAACTTGATCCGACCCAATTTTTTGTCATCTCTAAATTGTGTGTTGTAAAAAATTTGTATGGGCCTAGGACATGTGTATGGGGTTGATCCTTAAATTTAACAAACTGGTTGGATGGGCCTAGGACATATACATTAATTCAGGAGAAAGACAATCTCACCTTAAATCAAATTGGCAAAAAGAAAACCAGCAGAACAACACCCTTACATCTGGACATTCCAGTTTTTCTTGCTACTAAATATTTTGTTGAAGACATTATATGACTGCACCAGCTACATTACATAATCTTTCTTGGCGGTCCAAAAAGCAAGCAATAGTTTCATGTTCTTGTGCTGAAGAACCATGACCATCACGAGCAAAGAAATTATTTGCCTACAGAGACTCTTGACTGAATTGCAAGCCCCACAACTCAAGCATGTCCCTTTATTTTGTGACAACAAAGCTACTCTCGACATTGCTTCGAATCTGGTCTTTCAAGAGCACATTAATAACATTAAGATCGACTGTAATTTCATTCATGAACAATTGTAGAAACATACTCTCATTCATTGGACCATTTCCAGCAAACTCCAATTGGTAAACATATTTTTTTTTACCACCAAGCGCATCAACAGCGAAGCTTGAAATACTGAAACCTCAAATGATCAAGTGAAATCAACCACATGTCTTACTGTGTGTTCGTAATTGGCAAACAAATTCACTAAGGCTATTAGACGAGATCACTTCCATGAGATACTTGACAACTTAGACATTTCTAATCTCCATACCCCAACTTGATGAAAAATATTGCAATACTAATCACATGCAATAATTCAGCTATTACACTTGTATATAGTTGACTCTTTTTTTATTTGAAACCTAGTTGACTCTTCTTTTGTAATTACTTTATTCTTTTTTTATCACCCCTAGATTATGGGTTCATCATGTATATATGGATTGATTCCAATGAAATAATCATCAAATATGGTTTTATAATTTTTTATTTTTAGTGTAAAATAACAAATTTATCCGATCTAATCTAATTGAAAAATTAATCAAATCGGATCAATTTTAAGTTGACTCAAATTTTAGATACACATGAGTTTGTATTTAAATTGTGAGCTCTAGAATGTACAAATGAATTGTTATCACAAACTATATATAAACTATTAACATATATTTGGGAATAACTTTTCATATATTGTTTGAGGCTGTTGATCATGAACTTAGGTGTTTCGATCTGGGCTTTCAATTGATAAAGACGGTGCCAATATATATGAGAGAGCCCATAAAACTCACAATAACAATAAATTGTGTTGGAATCTCTGGCTCAATAGAAATTCTTGTGTTTTTGATTGCATTACGGGTTCTCCTGAGTCTATTATTCATGTCGCCAAGTTTGGAGCAATGGAGTTTTTCTCTGCTGCTCCGGTCCACTCTATTCCTCCTCCTGCCCATGTGGGCATAAATGTTCCCAATGCTCACTGTTGGATTCCTCCACCTATTGCATGGACTAAAATTAACTCGGATTGTTGTTCGAAAGGAAACCCGGGTGAAAGCGGAGTGGGAACTGTTGCCAAAGATCATTTGGGTCAATGGTTAGGGGGTAGTTGTAAGAAGACTGGATGGTCGGTAGCGGGTCTAGCTGAATGGTGGAGTGTTCTTGAGGGTCTTATTCTTGCCAATAGACTTCTTTGCCAAAAAGTGATTCTGGAAATTGATGCCTTTGTCATCGCTGAGGGATTTTTCTCTATTAATACGGACTCTCATCCTTAGAGAGCTATTATTTTGGAATGCAGGGAGCGAGCTAGAGAATTCGAGGAGTTCATGATTATCAAAGCTGCTCGGAAAGCCAATGGAGTTGTTGATTTCTTGGCTAATTTTGCTTTAACTTCGGATTTAAATTCACTGTATTTGGACACCCCTCCTGTAGGAGTGATTCCTTTACTATGTTTGGACTCTGCTGTGTACTCTCATTTTATTCCGCCAAACCAGCCCACGGTCTAGGCTAATCTATGCTCTGTTTATAAAAAAAAAAAAAAAACAATAAATGTGTATCAATAGCCATATTCACTTGGTTTTCTTATGTTATTATTTCCCAATTACTTACCTTGATCTCACTCCATCTAATTAATATTTGTATATTAATTATTTTTTCTTGAAAGTATTTGTATATTAATTATTGATCTGCAAACAGTTATATAAATTCTATTAATATTTTAAATTTCTATCAAATTTACATGGTTGTTAAATTACTATGGGTAAATTTTACTCAAAAAGATAAAAAATTAATTGATACAAATATATAACATTGAAAATTTGATACAACAGTATCTTAATTGCGTATATATGTTTGTAGTTATATAATTGTATCTAACATTTAAAATTAGATCACATGTTTATTATATACTGATAATTGATACGAGAAATTGACCACCAAAATTGGTGTAGAATATTAATTTGATTATTAAAGGTTATATTGGTATTCAATATCTACAAAATCCATGAAAAAATATTTTACCAAATAATATACAATTAAAAATATTTTTTCAAATTCGTTTTTCAGCTAATTTTACTAAACAATCGTCCAAAAGTCGATGAAATTTTAATTTCCAAATAAGCACTTAACTTTATAATTTTTTTAATAAGTTGAGCTACACAAAAGTGGTAGTTTTCGCCTGTTAACTCAAAAGCTCAGTTACATTTTTTCGCAACTATATACTACCCTGAACTCTGCTCGAGTCCTTTCGTTAGTTACATACTTACATTTGACGGAAAATGTCACTATTTGATCATGTGGCCAACGCATGTTCAATTTTTTAAAAAAATTCACAAAATGCTCTTTTATTCATCATTCTTCTCCAACCTAAATTCGTCGGAAAATTCATAAACTTGCAGGAAAATTCAAAATTTTGCCAAAAAATTAAAAAAAAATTCCATATTTCATTTGAGTTGATTCCTTTAATTTATGAATGACATTTACGTTGATTCCTTTAGTTTATGAACATAAACATTTCATAATCATCAAATGCATCATAACTAATATCAACCAATTCATAACAAATGTCATCCAATTCAAAACTACAAAATATCATCAATAATCATGAACTACACAACAAAACAAACTACATCAACCATATTATCACCTCAATTCATCAACAAATTACACAACAAATTTTAAAAATGTAACAAGATCCAGCGAGTACATATCTGTGAAGGAGAACAAGATTGTGCCACATTATTTGTGGCTGCTCTGGGAGGAGAAGATAGCTCCGATGATGGAGGTACTGACGAGCACGAGCTCTAGCCAGCGTTGCTGCTCAGATGATGGTCTCCAATGCTAATCATTTGGAGAAGATGAAATCTGATCTGTTGGACTCTTGCATACTACATGGTAATTTAAAGTTGCGAAAAAAATCAGGGGTGCCAAGTGTTGGAGGTGTTAAGTTCAGGAGTGCCTCATGTAATTTCTCATATTATATTTAATTTTTAAAAATGAATAAAATGAAAATGAAAGGGTAATGTGGTTATTTTGCCTTTAAGCTAACGGTGTCAGTGACAAAATGGTAGTCTAAAGTCAATGTTTTAAAAACCGACCCGGAGATCGACCCGGTCAGGTCACCAGGTCAACTGGGCGGACCAGATCAGTTATTTGTTATATATATATAAGGATCCTAAGCCAAGAATTATTTGGCTTAGACTAAGCCACCAAGATTATGACACCTCATTTAAAATGCTTGGATCCAGCGGGTCGCTCCGCTCCCACAAATTCACTTGGGTGGGTAAATGAATATTTTAATGTGGTGACAAGCTCTCATTGGCTTTGCTTAGACTAAACCAAAAAATTCTTGGCTTAGATTCCTTATTCTATATATATATAATCCAATCCCTATATAGATGACGCTTCTGGCCGACGAAAATTCAATATCTGATATCTCAAGTCGTCTATGGCCGAAAGAAACTAAAGCAGCTCCGGTGTAGGAACACCTCAACTTTCTATCGTCTCTGGCCGATGAAACTAAACCAGCTTCTACCAAACAACAGCTCATATTTTTAAATTGATTCAAGCTTCAGTCATAACCTCATCATAAATCATTCTCTTTAACTAGTTACAAGCCCAATCAATAAAAAAGAAGAATTATAAAAAATAAAAAGGGTAAATTACAGATGCACATTACGAACTATACACTTAAAACATATGACCCCCTAGAACTATTTTTGAAAACATATGACCCCTATGTACTTGACCACATCCATTTTGTCAGTTAAACTTAACGGAAAAGTGTAATTTAGTCATCATGTGCTTGTCACATGACATTTGTTTTTTTAATATGTCTGAAACACCCCTCATCATGTATCTTCAAGTGATTGAATATTTCGTCACCGGAAACTTCAAGTGCTTGAATTTTCCGGCGAGTCTTAAAATTTTGATGAATTTTTTTT
>JAYMTF010005359.1:0-11685 GCA_036897485.1 Pelargonium nanum | reverse complement strand
GTCAAATGATACTCTACCACCAAATGATGGGTCTACCGAAGCTCAAAACCATCTTTACATAAACATTTCCTGCACTGTGAGAACAAGAATAAAGTTATCACACCTAACGCATTATCTTCATTGTCTAGCAATCATTTTTGCACTGAAGTTGGATAATGAAACAGAAATAAGAAACACAAGATCATTATTTACTAGTTCGCATCATGTAGACGTGACAAAGAATGGTAGATTCATGGGGGGTAAGGCCGTTTTGGTAATTGGATGGATATCTGGATTGATATCCAGATATCATTTACTAGAGATAGCTTACTTGTATCCAGGGGCATTTTAGGCATTATATATATTATGAGGTCTCTTCTGGTATCTTTGTCTGCAAGTACTATGGGACCAGGCTCCTCCAAAACAAAAACGTCAGCAAAAGCCCAAGGAGACTGACAGAAGAATCTCCATTACTGTTGTAACCTTCTTTTCTATTTTTTTTTTAAAGGAGAAAATTTCCAATTATTCTGTTTAAAAAAAATTGTTCAACATGATTTGAGTTTGTTCATGAAACAGAGAACTTGGACCTTTTCTAAAGCCACTCAGAAATGCTCCATACCATCTTCCTCCTCTCATTTGTATAATTAATTTCCCTTTCTGTGCTTCATAATCAATGGGAAAAAGAAAAAGAAAAAAACTCAGACAATTTTCACTTCAATTTTTCACTCTACTTGAAACCAGAGACAGAGCCAGAGGCATGGCTTCTTCTGTGTCTTATGGCAGAATTATCAGACATAATTAACAGTGAAACTAAAGCCTGGAGAAGAGACATTATTACAGCTGTAAATGGAAACAAACCATTTCCTACATCTTTTGATAAATCAAACACTTCTGGGTAAAAACTAACATGACATTTTAGCTCAGATGGAACTGTTTCTTCACATGCATATATGGTTTTGTTCCGTATAGGGGGGCAAAAGCAGTTTCTTATCCCCAAAATAACAATATTTATTCTCCAAAACAATACCATCTTAAATATTGTTGGATATTTCCCATACTATAATTGAACTTGGGCAAATAAGCCACCACTGTCAGCTGATTTGGATGATAGAAAAAACTTGTACCATGAGGAATGGGTTACTCTTGATCATAGAAGGGTCAAGCTATACATTTTTGTATCCTAATATTTGAATAGCTTACTATTAACAATTAGTACTGGTTCCAATCAGTGTGAGTTCACTTAATTGGATCCCAATTTATGCCTATCAATGCAAACATTAAGAAAATTTAGCAACCAAATAACTTTCACAACATTGTTACCATCATTGATACCTTGTAATGGTTGGAAACTCATTTCCCCAGAAACTATGAATCTGGATCAATATCATGTCCAACACACAAATTAATATAAATTTTGGGTTGGAATGTAGATTAATTTAGACCTAAGTTCCAACAGTTGAATCAGAACAACTGATCCACCAATTTTACATCTTTCCCATTAATCTCATCACCGTAACAGCAATTTACTATATCCTTGTGAGAATCTCAAATAACCGATACCTTAGAAAACAGACAGATTTAGGTGTTTACCTCCCTATCAAGTCATATGTATAATACTACTACTTGATATTTTGTTTTTAGTTCACCGCTCAAAGAACATTGAATCACAACCAAAAATGTAAGAATTTATCTTAATAGAAAAGGACATGTAAAGTCAAGAAACCAAACCTGTGTCCATCCCCATTTGCATATCTACAACCAACTTTAATGGTTTGTTAGGTTGTGTCCACTTGTTGACCTAGACAAATGCAGGTCGAGTTAAGCTGCAGAACTTTGGTCATATATATGTTACTTCAGTTCTTACATAACCCAGGACCAAGTGGCATGCCTAATTAATATATATCCACCCCCAATGAATATCAAATCAAAATTACTCTCTTTCAAGTAATTCACTAGTGAATTACAGACAACTTCATTGGATGTCCCTTCAAAATCACCATAACAATAAGATTTAATCAAAATAAACCATGGTTCTATATGTTAAATAGGTACCGAATATACAGCTAATATGGTAAAATTTGTTGAAACTAGTAACTATGATGTTTCCAATATCTCCAAACACTGAGTTTCCTTGATCCTTCCCTCAGATCCATATTCTCAAATATATTCATTTGTTCCTATATTTTCAATATAATAAATGCAACACTGACCTTGAATATAAAACCTAGCCAGGTAAGTAAATGTTTTCAAGTCAATGATCATGCAATGAACAAGAAGTAGAATGCATAGAATACAAGTAAATTTTGGCACAATACAGAGCCACAAAATTGGACTATAGAGGGTAAAAAAAATGGAAAAAAATGAACATGAATTGAATATATGAAGTCAACAACAACTACAGAAAAAATGAAATGAATGTGGGCATGTGCAGAGTGTAGATGGTGAACAAATGTAAATAGGATAGAGATGCAGATTCTAAAAATGAAATAAATAAAATAAAGGGAGAGAGTGAAGGAGGAGGTGGGAGGAAGAGAAACGTACAGGGATTTTTCTCTTATTTTTTCTGTTTTCACTTGCAGTTGTTGCTGCTGCGGCTGGTGGTGGATTGTGGATAGAAATTGATGGATTGGATTGGATTGTTTGTGATGGATTAGGGCAAAAACCCAGGTTCCGCCAATCTCTTCACGCGCAGCTCTCAGCTCTCTGCTCTGCTCCTGCTCCTGTTCCCACCAATCAGGTTTACACACATACACATCACCATGCGCCAATCCAATTCTTCCAAGTAATCCCATTTCTCTCTCTCTGAGTTTCAGATTCCATTCACACTTACAAGTTACAATCACTCACAAATTTGCATAAATATGTGATTTTTAGCTTTAGAGTGTGATATTTTAGGGAAAAAGAAGGAGAGGTTGTCCCCACAAATAACAAAAATGTAGACTCACACACCCACTTGTTGTTGTTGTTGTTGTGTGATGTATTATTAGGGAAGAAGTGAAGAACCACTTGTGAATCTCACAGTGCATTCCATGAATTGAAACCACCATTTACTTGAAGTTGCAGCTTCAGTTGTTGCAGACCCTGTTGGCTGTTTCTGTGATATACTACACACTCACACGCCTACAGTAGTGCAGTGAATGATCTTTAGATTTCAGGTACAAATTTTAAACCAACACCTCAGTTACTCTGATCTTGAGCTGATTTACATGTAACACATCAGCACTCGTTGACACGTCATCACATCATATATAACATTCACACATGCATGTATCATCGTCATCACATCACATCAAATATAACATCCACGCATGCATGTTTCATAAGACAAAATGTTGTATTTACTCTTTTTTTATGATACAAACAGTCAAAAAGTATCAATTTAACTATGAATATAAAAGAATGAAAAAATTGTTAATGTAGCTACGCACGTGGGCTCCCGACTCCGCATCTAACGTGACGTGATAACATATCAACAAAGCTACCTTGACACTTAAAACATGTAAGTAATTATATTGATTAATGTACCAGTAAAATTGTTTGTTTGATCCATATGGGAAGAGATGGGAAAGGAAGGGAATGGGACCCCGTTACAGTGTAACGGTGGGAGTAGCACATGCAAATGCAGTGCACATTATTAACAATCTTTAGCTAAAGTAAAGAGGGGTGAGGTGGGACCGCATGCTTGCTATTGCTTGCAGTCATAATGTTAATGTGACGGGTCATTATCGAACTTATTTAGTATAGAAGTGGCCACGTGGGAGGGGATTCAAGACTCCAATCAAACATAAGTTGCCACGTGGGATCCAAACAAACGGACAATAAAGACAATGCAGCACAGGCAGCAACCATGTCCATGTCTGTCTCTGCCGCCTCCTGCCACCGCCGAAAAAGCCTGCCACCACCACCACACACATTTTCTATTCCTATTCTATTCTATTCTCAATAGTAAATTCCACTTTCTTATTGTATCATAATATTTCGAGAAAATGCTTGGATTTTTACTCAGTTTTGTTAACAAATTGGAGGTGCAAATAATTAAGCTGGAATGTCGTTTAATTTTGGTAAATTAAGAGTGATAAATTATTGAATTATAATTAATATTATCTGTAAAATGAATATTGAGCTCCTGAGAGTTCTGTGATGATCCTTTACTAGTAGGAAGCTCCCACAAATGTATGGTCTCTTTCCGCTATAAGAGGGGGTGGGGTGGCCGTGGGACCATTTCATTTTTTTATCAATCTGCCACCAACACTACACTACACAGATACAACTCTCTCTCAACAATACCAACAATAATTTTAGGTGATCCAGGTCAATTTTTTTTATTTTATATATTTTCATTTCTACATTTACCTTCATTTTTGGCCATTTACAGACACAGCCACACAGGGACCATTTTGGGCCATGTTTGATTGATGGGCTGCTTGGAAGAGTGATGGACTTGTGTTCTTTTGTCTTGGGCCTAACCAAACAAGGCCTTAAGACCCTGCACCAAAACTTTAAGGAAATAATTTTAGAAAACTGCTGGATTAGGTTCCCTAATCCTTTTAATTAATTCAAATCTCAAGTAAAACATCACTTTGTACAAAAAAGAGAGTCAATGTTAAAGTTAATAGCGAATGTTAATAAATCAGTATCGACATTGCTACCTGCACATTTATGTATGTATGTGTTCGAAAATACTAGAAATGGCAAAGCTGATGACAGATTGGAGGAGGTCATTACAAAGCATAAGGAGACAGTGTTACCTGGGAGTAGCCGCCCATTCCCAACAAATTTTATGCATTGTAATCATCAGCTTCAGCCTTTAAACAAACCCAGTTTCTCTATATATTTACTTCCTTCTCTCAATGCTTTGTATTCACATCATATATCTATTTGTATTCAGATTCTGCCATTAATTCATTTCTCAGCTAAGCTGCATTCATGGCTTCCTTCCTGTCCACAGCTGCTTGTCCCATGGCCACCCTCTCTTCTCCTTCTACAAGGATCAGGAGTGCCATTTGTCAGCAAACCACCTTCTCTACCACTGTATGTAATATGCTAGTTCAGGACTAGAGCTGGCAATTCGGGTCATAACACGCGACACGACACGACACAAAATAAACGTGTCTGGGTTCAAAAAATTATCGATCGTGTTGTGATCGTATTCGTGTTGAACCCATAAAACACAAAAGCACGATTAATTAATCATGCCACGGCACAGCACGACACAATTGTCACGCATGGCACGACACGATTAAGGCCTCAATAGTAATTTTACCTAAAATATAACCTCAGGTCAGATCATAATATCATATTACTATTTGCAATCCAGCCTCTTTTTTCATTGTTCCTCTATGTGAATTCATGCGTGTTGGGTCGGGTCGTGTTGTGTCGTGCTAAACGTGACAACCCGACCCAATCACTTAAACGTGTTACTCGTGTCGTGTCAGCACGACCCATTTAGTTATCGTTTAAACGTGTTGTGTTCATGTTTTGAGTTCATAACCATGTCGTGTTCGTGTTGGGCTATGCAACACGATTACCAATCGTGTCGTGTTCGTGTCGGGTCGTGCAGCACACAAACAATTTTCAGCATGACACGAACACAGCTATAACTCGTCTCTAATCTTCATTAATTACAGTCATGTGTTAAATAGAACTCACTCACATTTCTCCAAAGCAGGGAAGTCCTTTGTTTTGTGGGCTTAAGAGCGGCGGCGTCACAAAGTTTCAGTTCTTGAAGGCAGCTCACCGATCTTCAAACCGGTCTGGATACTTCAAGACGGCTATTTCGTGCTCCGCTGTGAGAATTTAGTTCCTCTTAAACCCTGCAATTGATGTGAATTATCTTAGCTTTTACATTTACATAGTGAAGTAAGGCTTACAAGTATGATTCATTAACCACAGGCTCAACCTGAAACCCTGCTAACCGTGCAAAGCACCATTGCCAAGCAATTATCAATTGACGTGAGCACTGTGGCCCCGGAAACCAAGTTTGCTGACTTGGGTGCTGACTCTCTTGACACGGTATTTCCTACAACACACATGAAAGCATATTAGAATATATACATTATGAATAAATGATCTTGTACCTCGTCACTTCATTATATAGTTTCTCTGTATCGTATGATTGATCTGTTGAATCCAAAAATAATATTCAGGTGGAAATCATGATGGCACTAGAAGAACAATTCGGAGTGTCAATTGGTGAAGGGGGTGCAGAGAACATAGCAACTGTTCAGGATGCTGCGGATCTGATTGAGAAAGTGAAGGCAGCTTCATCTTAGGTTTTTTCTCTCTATGGAATAACAATGGAGTCTTAGGTCAGAATGTCTGTAACGGCATGCATACAACATAAAAGTTTGATGGATTTGACTTTTGAGTATCACAGTAATGCTCTTGTTTTTAATTCTATACCCTCTCCAGGGTACTAAATTTTTGTTTGAATTGATCAAAATAAATGAATTTCTTGTCACTTCTTTCCAAGTCATAAAAGAAAACCTAATAAAAATGCAGACTTTACTTCATCTAAATTGAAACCAACAGTTCAGATCATATACATACCAGTAAGAGCCAGATCCAACTTCATTAGCAGCGAAACAGATGCAACCACTACCATATTTCATTCCTGCACAATCATCACTTGGTACTTAGGATGAATAATACAGAGAGTCACTGCATCTTCCAGGTGTACCTATGCACCACAAACTGAGTACACTTGACATGTTAGCATGTAGTTACATTCTAGTAGTGGAAATCATTCCTAAATCTTTCCACCAAGTGTATGAGTTTCAATGAGACATTGGTTAGCAAGTCTACCAGTTAAAATTGAATATGGTTCCAATTAGCCATCCAACTCAATGAAATGCACATATATACATCAATCAAGAAAGCCAATATTCCTTAATTGCTGTAGCCAACACCAAAGTTGAAAGGAACAAAAAATGAGTACTCAGTTAATGCAATAATTGTAAGACAGCAGAAATTCAATCTAATAAAACACCGAAGTTGATTCTGATTACAATGCTATCTACCCCCAGCTACACCTCAATTGAAGGGAAAAATTATTCTAACATCTAAAGGCGGATCTTATCTCAAATGTCAAGTCAATTTCCTTTGATCAGTTAAGAAAATGCAAACTAGTTAAAAATTCTTAACTTGATTTCCATACTTCGACGATTTCAATTAATCTTTCTTTGCTAGGGGTAGCTAGCCTGATTCTAACCCCATCCAGCTGAAACTTTCAAGGGTTATTATTCAACTTGTAAGGAAACATCTGCATAACACATTAAATTAGAAAACGTCATATATTTCTCTTCTCGCGCAGCTTCCAAGTGTGTCAGAACGAGATTTATATTTTTTAAATATGACTGTATAAACTTTCATCCAAGGGGAAGGATTAGAGTGTGGTTGACCATGAAAATAAGAATATAATATAACTCTAGAACTGACCTGTTTATTCAGCTCCCATCCAGTAAGCTATACAACTTAACCTGAGAGAGAATATAATCTACTGCATATACATCAAGGGCCCCAGAGTATGACCTGGCAGAAAGGCAGGGAGAGAAGGAAAAAAGGAGGGAGGCAATGCAGCTGTGCAGACTGAGAGCTACCATCTAATATGTTGCCAGCAATTAGAGTCTGATAAAAAAGCACAAAAGAAGGACTAGACAATATAATGATCAGAGTAAGTTAGTACATTGGTATGAATCCTTGGAAAATTATGGCTGAGATATTAAAATTATCCTTATATCCCAAGCAAAGTGGACTAAATGAGCAACAGAATGACAGAGTAATATTATACTGAAACTTCTTATACATTTCGCATTACATTTGTTTACTGTTCTATAAGTTTACTTCTGATTTTTCATTCTATAATTTCTTCCACGGTATAAAAATCCATTGCAAAATAAATCTGACACTAATGGCATTCAATCTTCAAAACGTTTGAACCAATTGGATATGGTTCTAGCGAGGACTTTTGTGTCATTCAACGAAAGGGTTTTAAGCCCCTGAGCTATGGCATCAGCTGGAGTGTACAAGTAACCTACTTCCCACTTTGGTTCCTGATAAAGCCAAGAAAACAGGTGAAAAATTAGTTAGAGATGGTTTGATCAACAAACAAGAGATAAAAGGTTTTCATCAAGAAAAAGAACTAGGAAGCTAACTAAAAGCCAATTATCCTTCGTTACGCAATATGCTGTGTTAAGCACGTGTAGTTTACAAATATGGGGACTCCAGTCTTAGAAATTGGTGTAGTAACATCCAAAGGATAATAGAGGATATTCTCAAATTTTCCAGTTTACATGTTAATAAAATACATGACAAATAAACTTCAGCCATATAAAATATTTTAACACCCACTACTATTTTCAACAAAATAGTAAAGGGTTTTCAAAAATGAAGTGTTTTACATTTGTACTCCAGTCTTCCAGAGGAGTAAATTAAAAAGTCAGTAAGATTTTTCTGTTTTCCATACATCATTAGGAAGTTCTTATAATCTTACTCTTCTTGGAACATTTTTAATAAATAACTTGCAATTTATGAGTTCTCTCCATATATTTCAAGTGGGATAATGGGGGGCTAATTCCACATTATTTATATAATAACAGCTTAGAAAGAATGGAGGGTAAATTTTGAATTCTTCCTTCTTTGTTAAATAACAGAATAATGTATGTTTTGAATCTTTTTCAGAGATGAAAACTTTCTCATCCACAACCTTAAAATCACATACCATGGATTACTATTTAATATTCAAACAGGAGATATTCAGAGAGCATAAAAAAGTTTGCACAAGGTACCTGTATGCAAGGTGAAATATGGTTACCACTCAGTTGGACCTTTTCCAGTGTCCCGCCAATAGATTCCACACGAGGCTTTAGTGTATCTTCCAGGAGATCTGTCTCATCGATGGCGTCACTACTGAATTTCACCTGAGATATGGCGAATACATGCACCAAAACATTAATAAAAAGACAATCCATTTGGTCTATATTGTGGAACAGACAAATATTACATACCAGAAGAGTATGCTTGACATTGTATGAATTTTTAAAACAATCACGATTCTCAAAGGGAGTGGGCCTAAACTCTGATACTCCTTCTCTGACCTAACAAAACCCAGATCATTCAAATTTGAGTATCATCATGAAAAATTCTGCATTTGAGATATATTTGCATATAATGCATAGATGATATATCCAAAATGGCAATCATTGATTAGTATAGTTCTATTCAAATGGTCACTGTTGCAGGTAGAAAGAGAAAGGAACCAAAAATTGAGGCAATGAATCCTTATTAATATCTTCTCTTAGAAATATCATCCGTACCAAAAATACCTGATTCATTACTGAGGGCAATTGATCCACAAATTTGGTTAATGAAACCAGTGATTCCTGGTCATTGTTCGGTATAATAGTCCCAGCTGTATCAAGTAGTGTCTTCCATGCACCCTCTAGATATAAGCAGCACACAAATGAAAGCTTTAGATAAACAAAAATATATATACATACACCAAAAAAACATAGATAGGTATATAAATATATTATATATAGAACAGACTTAAATAAAGAAATTAGAAATACATTGTCATCTGTAACTTACCAAGGAATAAAACTAAAGAAGGGGCCACGTCACATGGTGCATAATGGAATTAATATTTAAGACCTTGAGTAGTATGCTTAAATTAATTTAATTAATGTCGGGTTCTCGGTGCAGTGAAGTCCTCTTTCCTAGAAACCAGGGCCAGTTTATTCATGTTGTGTCAAATTTATATCCCAAGCTTGCAGCCACACAAGTTACAAGAATTTTGCAACCATACTAAAAGGGCATGAATTTCCAAGAGATTTTGAGACTTAGCAAGGTCTCTTCGTTCACTAGAGCCCTGTGTTTTTCCTCATAAATTAGAACTACAACTTACCAGATGTAGAAAATAGTAATGCAATCATATGCATAAAAAAAATTGACTAATAGTGGCTTTAAACATATTGCTACTGTATTCAAACTATTTCATACAATCTGTCTATTTCAAAACCTCATAAATCATGGGGACAAAAAGAAGATGCAAGAAAGTAGTCTTCCAACACATGGGCTGGTCAAATATCTAAAGAAAGCACTGAGAACAGTACTAAGATCTAAGTCCAGAATACATAACCATCTCACTTACTGCAAAATCAGAATAGCACAATGGAAATAAAGGGCAAATTGCAGATAAATACCCTATACTTAGCCCCATTTGCAAATAGCTCCCTATACTTTTTTGGCAACATCTAACTCCTTGTATTTTCAATCTTCCATTTTGGCAATGTGAAAATGATGGTGATCATACGATTAAATTGACTACTTTGGGGGTAGTAAAAAAAAATTGACTATGGGGGATAATGATAGATCATGTGTCATATCCATGATAAGAGAAGAAGAAAAAAATCAGCTATATGACAAAATGAAAAATTGAAAGTACAAGGAATTAGTTGTCCCAAAGAGAATACAGGAAGTTATCTGCAAAAGAAGCTAGATATAGGGTATTTATCTGCAATTCAACCCTAAAAGAAATAATCTAACTTATAGTAAACTAGCACAAGCAATCTCAGGATATCAGAACTACCTGAGGCAGTTACAGCCATTGAATAAAGTGGAGATGCTTCTACAATTGGCATCAGTTGACTGACTAGAGGACCAAACTGCAAAGTGTCACAGAGACCATATTAGTTTCACTGACAACTTCTATTTTGGAACTGGCTATCCTTCGCGGATCAAAAATGACATTTCTATGTAAATAAAATAAAAAGAATATAAATCTCATCTATATTTGAATACATAGCTGAATAAGCTGAGGACTAGGGCTTTCTGTTTCTAGGTCTAGTTAATAATCATACCCCAGGACCATGCTCACCCATATGGAATCACGTTCAATGCCTCAACAAAAATCAATCTAGTCCAAGACTTGATCTGAAGACTTCCATCATGAGTGAAACAATACTAAACCACTAACACCAGGCATTTCATGGATTGAAAAGGCTTTTAAGGAACAGTTAATTTGGCTATTTGGTGGTTCAAGCGATAGCCGGCATATACTAAAAATTATAGCTTTATGAATAATCATCTTTTTCATAGGAAGATAATGGTCCTTGATTATTGGCAAATCACTGGTATACATTAACATCCATTGCAAAATCGTTATTTTCTTAAATCAACTTTGTAAGGAAGCTAAATATTCTGTATGTATTCTTCAAATATATATATATATATATATATATATATATTCTGTATGTACCTTACAAACAACAAACAAGACAGTTTTACTTTTACATAACTTATTGTCAAAAAACTTGTTTTATGGTACACTGGTACAGACACAAATTAGTGTATTTCCACTAGAGCAATCATGACGCTAAAATCATGGAAAATTTTGAAGCAGTAAATTAAGTGTATCAAGCATATTTACCTGCTCAAAATACGGAACAGCCTCTGTTGCGGGCCGATTGTTGAATGAGATTATAGCATTCGCCTAACCTTCCATGAGAGATAACACACTCTTTGTCACACTAATTAAGGAAATAGTTTATTCATTTTAAACTAAACTCTGCATTAGATAACCCATTAGGATATTCCTACTTAGAAGAGCATCTTGATGTTATACAGGCAAGGAATACCAAACCTTTGGTATCTTCTCGGGGAAATAACTTCCGACAAGTACTTGGAGAAGAGCACCATTGCTACAAC
>JAYMTF010005358.1:0-11686 GCA_036897485.1 Pelargonium nanum | reverse complement strand
TTAAACTTGGTGATGTGTCATCCTCTCATGCCTTCTCACCAAGTTTAACATACATAGTATGGATTTTGAAATGCTACATTTGTTTCATTAATTGAGCTTCCAAATTGGTTAACACTATAGAAATTGTCGGTTATCATTTGACTATTTGAGTAGTTGGTATCCCAAGTTTATGACGGTTTTAAATGAATAAATTATTAATAGTAGTAGTAGTAGTATTAGCAAATTTGTATTTTTTTTAATAAAACGAAAGACCTAAGAAGGGAAGGAGATCAAAACATCCTCCATAGACATGAAGTTCATATAATTCGAAATCAAGAAAATGAGAAATAACACAACCAGGATTAACGGTGCTATTAAAACAAAATCGAGAAATTAAGAAATTGCATATATGTTGATGTCATGAATTCCAATTAATAAACTACCGTTACTACTTTTGACTTTAGCGTTAGAATATTAATGTCACTCACTAATTCACTCACTAGTTTATCTATCAAGATTCAAGACCACCATAAATATGGATATATTTCGGCATAAGCATATTCCACATCTATATGTCACCATCATATACTTGCAAATAAATATCTCTACTTGCTTTTTAAAAAAAATTTGAAGTCAAATTTAGCTTATCTGTATGTCACTAGATTTATATAGAATTCGTTTCGCTTTCAAAATAAATAAATAAATAATTGTTTAATCGTTTAATTGGAAAATGAAGAAGTATTATAATAAATAAAAAAAAATCCAACACATATGCAATTGTGTTTTGATGTTATTTATAGTAAATATAATAAAAATATTATTTTTTATGAAACTTACTACTTGTTGCATTTGATCATTCTAATGAAAATTTTGGACTCTCGTCTATATGAAAAGGTTAAATATTTTGAAAATTTTACTTTCACACTTTATCTGTTTTGGTTTAAGTTAAATAAAAAAAATAGTGACATTTCACTAAAATTTAAGGAAAGGGAACATGTTGAATCTAAAGAATGACCTTGTCAAATGACTATTATATATGCTTATTTGCACTATCTATCTACTACTAGTTAAAAACAAATAATTAATATGTATGGAACAAGTGTCTCATTTTGCTGAGTACACCTCCCCCAGCTCTACTCTTCATTTCCACTTTACAGAGAATATTTTGCATCTTTAGTGGGTTGGTTTTTGGAATAATTGATCCCTTCCTTCTCTCTTGCTTTTCAACACAATATTGTCATCAAAAAGCAATGTTCATTTCAATCATAAACTTCCAAGAATATAGCACTAACCAAAGTTGGATCCACCACACCATCTCACCAAACAGTTTCATTGAGAAAAAGAGAGAAAAAGAGATGGCATATTAGCATTACAAAGACACACTTCACTGTGCCATACTATTCCACTTTACGCGTGAACGACAGAGTCAGAATTTTGTTTAATCTACTAGATCAAGACAGTTTGTTGAAGTTATTGAATTTTACTAACATATACGGAGTAATAGAATTTTTGGAAGCCGGCTTAAGTCATTGCCTATTATAACCGTCTTCTAACTTCGTCGTTGCATGTCAATAATAATTAGGAAAACAAATCTTGCTTTTGGTAATAAAGATTTGCTTCAAATTTTCTATTCAAGACTCAAACTTTTGTGCATTTTAAATGTTTATTCAAAATAATTTTTTGAGATGAAGATGAAGTTGCAATATGATTTATTTTTTCCTTAGTTGGATAGTGACTGAATCTAAAGTAGGTGGAGCTAGCCAGGTATATTCTTCCCAACATTTACAGATAAATTTCAGTTTGTGCCTAACTACTACAATATAATAATCTAATTAGTACTATGTTGTCTCAAATCTAATCAACAACCAATAATACCATTAATCAAGTTTTGGTTTTCTTGACCAGCTCCCAAAAACAAAACAAACAATAATAATATGAGTTAGTGGTTGGTTCTGAGTGGACCAAACATGGTGTATTAAGAATACGGAAATGATTAACTATCATATATGTCAAATATATATAAGGCTGAAACTGAATCCTAGCTGTCCATCACAGCAAATACAAGATGGGACCCACTACCCCACACCTGAAAACCAAAACTACCAAAAAACACAAGATGATACCGACCTTCCACCTATCACAGCCTGACACGTGACTTACATGTACTCGACATGTAAGGCGGCTGCATGTGCGAATACGCTCCCACAAAATTAAATATTTACAAGATCCAAATCTCAGAAAAAATGAGTAGCCATTTGAATGTTGTTAGTTGTGAACAAAATTGGGCTACAAATATGGGGAGAGCATCACAGAAAGACATATTACAGGTCAAATGGCTTAATTGTAGCAAGAAGATATGGTTTTGTCTTAATTTTAGAACAATATTGGAAAAGAATAGACCACAATTTGGTCTCTACACCTAAACTAAAGGAAACAACAAAATAGTTATCACATGATGTTTGAGTTGTGACACATTTCAGTTTAGCTCATTTGATGTTTCTTGACAGTTTTGTCTGTGTGAGTACAATCCAAGAAACACAGATCATTTACACACATGTTTGTATCAGCAACATAATAAACCAGGATCTGGTGTTTTAGACATTGTTTTGTTAGTACAATGACAGGAGACAGTGGCACATCAAGCAGATACTCTGGAGGCGATCACTGGGACGATCATGGAGATTATCATTATGGAACAGTCCCATTTCACAAGCTGTTTTCATATGCAGATTCCACAGACATGGTGTTGATGTCTGTGGGCACATTTGGTGCCTTGTTAAATGGACTGTCCATGCCTCTTATGACTGTCATTTTCGGGGAATTGGTCGATTCCTTTGGCCTTAACCAGAACAGCCAACAAATGTCCAAACTGATCTCCAAGGTACATAATATGAGGTTTGTTTAAGGAATCATGTTCACCATGTCCTGATGAAATGTTGGTAATGTAGGTGTCTCTGAAATTTTTCTACTTGGCTATAGGAGCTGCTGCTGTAGCCTTTCTCCGTAAGTATATAACAGTTCCATGTTCAAAATCACTATGTTTTCATGGAGACATTTGTAAACAATTTAGTACATTTGTTTGTCTGTCAGAGGTGGCTTGCTGGATGGTGGCAGGGGAGAGACAAGCCTCAAGGATAAGGGGTTTGTACCTGAAAACCATATTGAGACAAGATGTCGCTTTCTTCGATAGGGAGGCTAATACAGGAGAGGTTGTGGGAAGAATGTCCGGCGACACTGTTCTCATACAAGATGCAATGGGTGAGAAGGTACTATAATATAACACTGATTATTGAACTAAACTGATATGCAAATGGAATGGGACTAATTTTCTTATATATGCAGGTTGGGAAATTTGTGCAGCTGATATCTACATTCATTGCAGGTTTTGTGATTGCATTTGCTAAAGGTTGGCTCCTTACCCTTGTCATGTTGGCCTCTATTCCTCCTCTTGTCATTGCTGGCGGGGTTTTGTCTGTCATTATATCCAAGATGGCGTCTCGCGGACAAAATGCTTATGCAAAAGCTTCTGCTGTTGTGGAACAGACTATTGGCTCCATCAGAACTGTATGTTCTTCATATGACAGAAGATATATACATAGGCCGTAAAGATGTTAATGGTTTGGTTTTAACTTTGTTTCGGTGTCTAGGTTGCATCATTTACGGGGGAGAAGCAGGCTGTGAATAATTACAATAGGTTTCTTGTAGAAGCTTACAAATCGGGTGTGCAAGAGGGCATGGCTTCTGGGATAGGCCTTGGCATGGTTATGTTGATAGTGTTCTGTAGTTATGCTTTGGCTATATGGTTTGGTTCCAAGATGATACTGGGAAAAGGATACACTGGGGGTCAAGTGCTTAATGTGATTATGGCAGTCTTGACTGGTTCCATGTAAGTCTTTGCTACTTTGTTTTTCGAGTTCAACTATTTCTTGCTCACTTTCATATCTGTCTCAGGTCGTTAGGCCAGGCATCGCCATGTATGAGTGCATTTGCTGCAGGCCAAGCTGCTGCGTTCAAGATGTTCGAGACTATTCGTAGGACTCCAGTGATCGATGCATATGACACGAGAGGGAAGGTATTGGATGAGGTTCGTGGGGACGTTGAGCTGAGGAATGTTTATTTCAGCTACCCGGCTAGGCCAGATGAGCAAATATTCAGTGGGTTCTCTATTTACATCCCTAGTGGCACAACTGCAGCTTTGGTGGGACAAAGTGGAAGTGGCAAGTCCACAGTTATCAGTTTGATTGAGAGATTCTATGATCCACATTCTGGTGAAGTGTTTATAGATGACATGAACCTCAGAGATTTTCAACTCAGATGGATCAGGCAGAGAATTGGTCTAGTGAGCCAGGAACCTATTTTGTTCACATGCAGTATTAAGGACAATATTGCATATGGTAAGGAAGGCGCGACAGACGAAGAGATCAGCATTGCAGCTGAGCTCGCGAACGCTGCTGGTTTCATTGCTAAATTGCCTCGGGGACTAGACACAATGGTTGGTGAGCATGGAACTAACCTGTCTGGAGGACAAAAGCAAAGAATAGCCATAGCCAGAGCAATTCTGAAGAACCCTCGGATTTTACTTCTTGATGAGGCAACAAGTGCTCTTGATGCAGAATCTGAGAAAATAGTGCAAGAGACACTTGACAGGGTTATGGTTGCAAGAACAACTGTCATTGTCGCGCATCGTTTGAGAACTGTGAGGGATGCTGATATGATTGCTGTCATTCAAAAGGGAAAAGTGGTTGAGCAAGGTGTTTTCTTGGCACAATTTCACAAGATTGTAGCATATTATAAACTGTCCCAAGAATTAGTAACTGATGATGATACACTTTTCTTGTTTTTATCAGGTTCACACTCAGAACTAACCAAGGATCCTGAAGGAGCATACTCTCAGCTCATCAGGTTGCAAGAAGTGAAAAAGGAGCCAGAACAAGCTCCAGGAGCTGACCAAACCAAAAAAACTGAGGCTGATACCAAATATTATGAGAAACAGTCAAGCCAAAAGAAATTACTCCTGAGAACCTTAAGTAGAGGATCGGTGGGAAGCAGCAGCGGCCGTCACTCATTCTCAGCCTCATTTGGTGTGCCCACAACACTCAATGCTGAAGCTGTACCAGAAGAACCAGAAACCTTACCCTCCTTATCAGAACCAACAAAAGATGTCCCACTTCGTCGCCTTGCTTCCCTAAACAAGCCGGAAGTTCCGGTGATCTTGGTTGGAACGGGAGCTGCAATCGCCAATGGCGTGATACTTCCACTTTTTGGAGTACTAATTTCCAGTGTAATCAAAACTTTCTTCAAACCACCCGACCAGCTGAAAAAGGACTCTGAGTTTTGGGCAGGAATGTTTGTAATCTTAGGCCTGGCTTCATTGCTGGCATATCCGGCCAGGACATATTTCTTTTCCATAGCCGGGAGCAAGTTGATCCAACGGATCAGATCAATCTGTTTCGAGAAGATAGTTTACATGGAGATAGGCTGGGTTGATGATCCCGAACACTCGAGTGGTGCACTTGGTGCAAGACTCTCCACAGACGCTGCAGTTGTTCGCGCACTAGTTGGGGATGCAATAGCTCAGTTGGTACAGAACATTGCCTCAGCAGTTGCTGGTTTGGCCATCGCCTTTGCTGCGAGCTGGCAGCTAGCTCTCATTGTGCTAATGTTGATTCCTCTAATAGTAATCAATGGACTCATTCAAGCCAGGTTCATGAAAGGATTCAGTGCAGATGCAAAGGTACGAGACATAATAATAATAATTTGTAAGTTTCATCGTTTCGTTAATCTGATAGTCCAATTGTTTGATTACATACCTGCAGAAGATGTACGAGGAAGCGAGTAGTGTTGCTACTGACGCGGTTGGGAGCATTAGAACAATAGCTTCATTTTGTGCAGAAGAGAAAGTGATGGAACTGTACAGAAAGAAATGCGAAGGCCCTACCAAGGCAGGGAAGAGACAAGGGCTGATCAGTGGAATTGGATTTGGAGCAGCTTCCTTCTTGCTCTTTAGCTTCTATGCAATCAGTTTCTACGCCGGAGCTAAACTTGTTGAGAAGGGACAAACCACATTCTCAGATGTTTTCCGGGTAAACAAACACGTCTCATGCTCGTTGAGAATCACCGTTGGCATAACATATGTATTCACTTGGCCAAGTTTTGCAGGTTTTCTTTGCACTCACCATGGCAGCAATTGGGATATCCCAATCAAGTTCAATGGCTCCTGATACCAGCAAGGCCAAGACTGCTACTGCTTCCATATTCGCAATGATAGACCGAAAATCCAAGATAGACGCAGCTGATGAGTCCGGGACTACCCTGGAAGATGTCAAGGGTGATATTGAACTTAAACACATAAGCTTCAAGTATCCCAGCAGGCCAGACATTCGGATTCTCCGAGACCTGAGCTTGACAATAGGCTCAGGCAAGACAGTGGCTCTGGTCGGGGAGAGCGGGAGCGGAAAATCAACAGTGGTGGCGTTGCTGCAGCGATTCTATGATCCGGATGCAGGTCACATTACACTAGATGGGATGGAAATCAAGAAGCTGAATTTGAGGTGGCTGAGGCAGCAGATGGGGCTTGTTAGCCAAGAACCAGCCCTGTTCAATGACACAATTAGAGCCAACATTGCATATGGAAAGAACCAAGGAGATGCAACAGAAGGTGAAATAGTAGCTGCATCAGAACTAGCAAATGCTCACAAATTCATCAGTGGTCTAATAGAGGTATGCAACTACATTTTAGTATTTTACTGTTGTTTTAACTTCAAATCTTGTGGAAATCTTCACAATGTGACAGCATTTGCATAAATAGGGGTACGATACGATAGTGGGAGAGCGAGGGCTACAATTGTCGGGCGGGCAGAAGCAAAGGATAGCGATAGCTCGGGCCATAGTGAAGAGCCCGAAGATATTGCTGCTAGACGAGGCAACGAGTGCACTGGATGCAGAGTCGGAGAGGGTGGTGCAGGAGGCACTGGAGAGAGTGATGGTGGATAAGACGACAGTCGTGGTGGCGCACCGGTTGAGCACCATCAAGAATGCAGATGTAATAGCAGTGGTTAAAAATGGAGTGATAGTAGAAAAAGGAAACCATGAAGAGTTGGTACATATCAAAGATGGCTTGTATGCTTCCTTAGTAGCACTTCACAGCTCCTCCTCAATTGCATAGCTGCATCACTCACCAACAAGTTAATAAACTAACATTGATTTTGTAGATCTTTTTTATGGTGGTACAAGGAATAAACTGTATTAGCTGTTGTAAGTTTGTTAATGTTACAAGTGTTAGTTTTGGAGAACAAATTTATGTTGAAATAAAGTTAGCTACCTTGAATTTGATTGTCATCAAAATTTAGTACCTTATTAATTGTTTTCAGTATTTTACTATTACTATTAAGAGTTGAGATAGATTTCAACAATCACTTTATTATCTTTTTAGTTATAGCTTTTATGTCAAGAATAAGTTAACTAAAGTTATTTTTTACTATTACAAGCCACATCTGTTGTTTGTAATACATACATAACTAATAAGCATTGAGTATGTTTAGTAACTATGGTTACTGTGGTCAATTATGAGGGACTAATCTTATACTTGCATCAAAATTTAAGAATTGTGAATTCTTTTATTGAATAAAAATTGGACATGACAAGCCATAACACCCTCAGAATCAGAACACCACACACCCCATCCGAGGAAGAACCAATCAAAAGCAAAACCTCGTACCCACGTTGTATACCGGAAGGGGAACAACACTCTCTCTAGTCAGCTACGACGTTGTCGTGCACAACATAAATAAATCAAAGAAACTAGCAACATGATCTTCATTCTCAATGCCTCTGCATAATTAAGCTCAAGCTGCAAGTACTATGATTACAATTAGAAGCACAATACCAAATATCACCAACAGCAAGCAAACCTGCAGAATCAAACCAACACGAGGCATTAGGGGAAGAATCATGAATAATTTCTGTTAAAACAAAATAAATATGCCGCTGATGAAGATGACGGATGGCATTCTGTCTGATAAATCATCAATTCCACGTAAACCAGGTTTTTTCATTTTTAACTTTCTAGATGATAACATGTGGTGTATATGTATGTACTGAAATCATTGTAAAGGTTTAACTTTCAAGCAACCTAACATGTAGACCATATAGGCATGAAAGATGGAATAGGGCAACATTAGCCCGAAATCAAGAGCTCATGACATAAAGACATCTGTCATTGAGTTTTTTTATCTTTTGAAATTGTTGGGGTTTTGATTTTCAAACTACATGCCTGGTATACTCATGCAGATAATACTGAAGAACATTATTACATTCTTTCTTGCAACAAGAGAACAAATTACCAGAGATGAATTTGATTTTTGTGTCTTCGCAGCTTTCACAAGATGTGATTTTGCTTGTGCAGTTGCAGCATGAGCATTTTCGACGTGAGAGCCTATATCATCTGTGGAATAGATATAATTGACTGTTTCAGAAAGCGGACCAGACAAATAATAGTTACTTACAAAGCGAAAGATCACTTACCAATCATAGTTCCCTGCTCGTGGACCAAAACAGCAAGATCTTTGAAAATTTCATTCACCTCACCAATCTGCTGCTGAACTTCTTGTATTCCTTGATCTCTTTCTTCAATTATGGCCTCATTGAAGGCAATCTCATTATCCAAAAGTACAACCTCCTGTCTGGATCACAAATCACTAAATAGTTAATATGCAACTATCTAATCCAATTCCTAAATTTATAGAAAATGATAAATAAAAAATCTAACATTTATCATGCATGCTCAATTTATCCAATGAAATATGAATACAACAAACTATTACTTTTTAGCTGCCTGTTTTTCCTTATTGAAAATGTTGCAGCCTGTTATTATAAATATAATTATCCTTTGCCGATAAAGAAAAAATAGAGCAGACTATTGTAGCTGAAGGTACAGAGGTTTCATCTCGCCAACTTTCCAGTAGTATACTAACCTACAAAGTTTTGGTTTTAATACTAGCATTTATGGCAGAAATTAAGAAGGAAACAGTATGGGAAAATAACATATATATCAAGACTTTATTTCAACCTTTTTAAAAATGGTTCCAACACTGACAGTTTTTGTTCTATGAGAGTTTCAATCCTGGATGAAATTAAGAAAATATCAATGTTCCAAAACAGTCATAATAGTCAAAATAAACCCAGGGGCTGGAAGGGTGCTGTAACCTTGGGAAGCAGAGATATACATAATGATAGTCCCAACTGGAACTTTCCTGTAATAAATCCAAGTATTTGACATAAAATAACAATCTCACATCCTGTACTTTACTACACATGGTGACACTTGTAGTCGTCATTTAATCACCATAACAAAAATTAATTAGGACTTGTATAGATAATAGCACTAGGAGTGCATGTGGTATATTAAAGAAAAATAAGAACCAATAGGCGTTTACTTCATTTGTGGGATCTCCATCACAAGCTTTTACTACAATGAATACCACAAAATTATCTGATGTGTTATCATATATAACTTGAGATAGAGAAGAAACAAATATTTAATGTTTTCACTTTTTTTAGAATAGATGTGATCAGATTTCCTTGGATGAAGAACATTCTAGCATTGATGTTATAACTCACCTTTTAGATTCGACAAGAAGAGCACGCTGTTCTGGATTCTTATCTGAACTAATGTCAAGATCGCTGGCCGTGTAGCTGTAAGAACGAAGAAGCATGAATAAGTAAGGAAATCAATTAAGTCTATTAACAAGAAGACTGTATGCAAACAAATGATAATTAATCTACTCCTTTTGCAAGTAGACAGTGCACGCAAACAATTGATAAAGATGCTAAATACTGGCAAAGCATTCTTAGGGCCTCCAATAATTACCTGGATGGAAGAGCTGTTTGTGGAACAAAAGGAGTATATGCAGTTTCCCTCTCAGCCGAAAGCCGTTGGGCCTTTTGGAACTCCTTGAGAACTGCTTGGAAATCTTTTGCAAGTTTAGCATCTGCAATTTTCTTGTTGGGCTGAAAGTATATTGAATGATTAAAGTCGAAATTTTGGGCCATATTTTGAGTGTTTAAGAAATGAATTATTCCCCACATATACAAAAAGTTATCGACTAACACTTCAGTAGCAGCTTATTCTCAGCTGACAAGCCTTGTGGGTTACAGCAGCATATCAGATATTAATAAACTAAAAACTATATGGCGTGAGAAATATAGATTATGTCATTCAGAACGGTACTGAAGACTTTAGGTAAAAATCTTTTCCCAGGATGTTAAATTTAATAATTGGGCTATATATAATGGCTTGGGCTTCCAGTATTCCACTACTAAAAGGTCAACCTTAGTAGGGTTTGGCCTCCACCATTATATTTAGTTCATTCACTTTATATTTATCCGATTCCAATATGAGACACTTTATTACCCAATTCAACACAAGATAACTATTAAAATCTATCCAAAACCCAAGGAAATTGGATCTATTGGTAGAGCAGGACTACAACATTCATCAATTTTGCACAAGTAGAAGATAGTCCTCTCATCAATGGTAATGTAATGTGATGAATTATTGCCACCACAAACATGATAATATCAGGCAAGAGAGGTATCTCTTTGTCATATAAACAATTGGTAATTCAGTAAAGCATACTCACACTAACTCCAGCATGATGATCTGTTTCACTAGCTTCTTTAAGTCTGGCTGAAGTGTCCTTCACTAATTGTCCAATATGTAACCTTGTCTTGTGCCTGCCAAAAATAATAAAATATGAGAATGAAGGGGAAAGCATCTCGATGAGATCAGTAGAGAAAGCATGAACAATATAACAATCAGTCACTTTCCAGTTTCCACAACAAAAAAAGTACATCCGGATGAAACTGGGTGGTCCTATAATTGTTATACTGATGATATTTGGTCATACTGACATACTGTTTCTACTCATAAACATGGCTTCCATTTCTTCGCTTTACAACTGATGAAATACAAGTAACTTTTTTTTTTCCTTCATCAGTTCTGCAATATGAAAGACACCATTTCTCTGATAACCAGCACTTTATTCAAACCAGTCACTTGTTTACCGTCTAAAGACAGAGGAGAGAAGAAAATCATTTGCCCCAATCAAACCTCCGAAAGGTTATGTAATTGGAATATATAGCCTGGTCCATGATCTAGGAGAGAGGTTTAGGCTAACTTATTACTTGCCTAAGCAAACATAAGCAAGTTTCAATGCAACCAGGGGATAGTTGCAGCTAAAGATGACCACTTTAAACACAAAAGAATCATGAATTATGAATATCTGAGTAATTAAATATATCACATATCTTACTCAATGACAGAGTAATTTACAGAATGCTTCAAATAATCAAAACATGAGTTATCAATGTGGAGATAATAGAACTTCAGATAATCATATGCATTGTAAGGAAGGGGCTATTCTTTGTTGGCTTTCATGTGTTTCTCAGCAAGCAGACACTCTACATTTCCCCTTCAAATTCCAGAAATTCAGTCCATCACGGAATTCCAATCCCCCTAAACACACACACACAATAATCTCCTAGAAAACCAAACACAATTGCGAGCATAAAATTAAAATTAAAATTGCAAGGCAAGGCAAGAAACAATGGCATGTGCATGAAATGAAGACTAACAGCTTCTCACGGAGCTCCGGGGTGTCCTTGGGGGTGCCGAGGGTGTTGACGAGGCGCTGGAAGGTGGAGACGG
>JAYMTF010005357.1:0-11690 GCA_036897485.1 Pelargonium nanum | reverse complement strand
ACCTCATTGACTTGGCTTAGGCTAAGCCAAATATTTGTTGGCTTAGATTCCTTATTCTCTATTAGATATTAGATATATATTAGATATATATTAGATTCAACTAAGGAGTATCAATAGAACCTAGGACAATAGTTTGACTAGACTAGATGAGACACTATTCTGTGTTGTGCAAGTACAAAATTGCCCACTCACAATCCAAGAATTGAAGGCTAGGTTTGAAGTGAGAGACATAAACCCTTGCTTCCTCCATAAGCCCCGAGAAAGTTCCTTCGTCTTCTTCTCGCCGAGTCTCAGGGAACAACAACACCTGCTTCACTCATGGCTCCTGATGCTTCCGACGCCCTCGCAGGTCTCTCCCTCTTCCTCTCTTCTTCTTTCTAGCTTTGAAATCTGTCGCTCCAGCTCTATTTTTTACCTCTATTTCTGTTGATGCAGTCAGGGAGAAAGTTCAGCAGTTTCTGAATGCTGCATGTAGTGGCAATCTTGATATCCTCAAGAGTAAGTCTCAGTTTTTGTGTTCTGTTCTGTTCCAATGCCAATCATGGAGCTCTGTTCTGTTCTGATCCAATAAATTGTATTTAACAGATATATCGGCACAGCTAGATGAGGGGAAAGGGTTGGCGAAAACTGTTGCGGATATTAAGGACGCCAACAAAAGAGGGGCACTTCATTTTGCTGCTAGGGAAGGCCAGACTGAGATGTGCAAGTACTTGCTGGAGGAGCTAAAGTTGGGTGTGGATACCAAAGATGAAGATGGTACTCTTTTGCATTGATTGAATAGAAAATCATCTGTCCTATGTTTTTGTTTCTCAGTTATTTAGTCTCATAATGATAATGCTTTATTTGGGAGACATGTTCATCACTTCATTGGCCGTGATTAATTGGCTGAGAGTCTCAGCCAATAAACCATGGCTGAGATTCTTTGATTTCATACCTGCGTGGAGCGCCCGCCCGGATCCATTTCGTTTGTCTCTTGGCTGAGAGTCTTAGCCAATAAATCATGCCTAAGATTCCAGGCACTCTCTTAGAAAGAGAAAAAAAGAATTCCAGCCAATTAATCTTGGCTAATGAGGTGATGCCACCTCATCAATTAACACTCATACCCGCCCCAAGACTTTGTGAGCACAGAGTGCCCGCCCGGTTCCATTTTGTTTGTCCTCTTGGCTTAGAGTCTTAACCAATAAATCATGATTGAGATTCCAGACACTCTTTTAGAAAACTTGAATGCCATGTTTTGTATTCTATTTTTCTGTAATGCAGGATTATAATGTATACTATTGATTTTTGTTCATGTTCTGAAATTTGGTTGCAGGTGAGACTCCTCTTATCCATGCTGCCCGTCTAGGGCATACTGCAACTGCCATATACCTACTTGATCATGGTGCCAATCCCAGTATACCTAGTAACTTAGGTGCCACTGCTGTGCACCATTCTGCAGGAATAGGTGTGTATTTCATCTCGTTTCCCTTACATATTAAATAACTTAACAAGTTGAGAGGTTTTTGTTTCCCTTTAAGATCTGCGTGTATAACTTCTCTTTTAACTGACTAGACCTGATCATGTTTAGAGTAGAATAACCAGTGCAGTGTTTCTTTAAGTATTTGTTTTTTGACCATAAACAAACAATCAAAAGTTGAACATAGTTTTGTAAATATTGACAATGAGCGCAAAGTAGAGATTTTGGTATATTGGTGAAGAACTTTCATATTTGTCTACACCATAACCTGATTTGGTTATATTTTTCAGATGTTCGAAGCTTGATGTTTTCATCCATATCTGTATTTTTTTTATGCTAAAGGACACACTTCTGTAGAATGTATATTTTTTCTTGAAGTGTTTCTGCACTTGTACCGAAATGTGCTTACATTCGTGGTCAACAAGTTATAGTTTGAAACTTTGAATGTTAAATGTAGTCTTTACTATTTGTTTCTGCTCTGGCTTCATTTCCATTTTTATTTATATAATTTACAATCCCTTGCAGGAAATGTTGAGTTGCTACGGTATCTACTTTCTAAAGGTGTTGATGTTGATTCAGAAAGTGATTCTGGAACCCCTCTAGTTTGGGCAGCTGGTCATGCTCAACCCGATGCAGTGAAAGTCTTATTAGAGCACCGTGCTAATGTAAGCGTGCATGCTTGTTTTGTTTTGATAGTTATTTTTCTTTTACCTTAATCAATGCTGTGCCTTTAGTAGTTATCAGGGCAAGTTGCAATAATTGTTGATAATAAAGGATTAGGTGAAGCATGTTAAGGGATGTCATTTGGTGGCTTAATGCCTTTTGATGTATGATGAAAAGGGTTGACCTAGTTTGAGTAATTTATTCAGATAGGGCATAAGGATAATGATTTACATGTATAGTCTTGCTGTTTTATGGGGATTTAAAACTGGTTAGGATCTGGTTGGTGGTTGTTATTTAGGTGAGGACAACAAAGAAGAGGACAAGGATCAGGCAATCATAAAACAAGGATCAGGAAATTGTACAGTAGATCTCATATGCCTAAATAAACTCGAAATGTACCTTAAGTACTTTGATGCCAATGTGTCCAGCATAAGCTAAAAAATTATCAAAATGTGCTTATTCTAGCTCCCAAGTTGGATACCCACCATCTACCGAATGCCTAATTAGAGCATCATAGCGAGAATTAGGCTTTGTGGTCTTATAGGTCTTCATGGTCTTCTGGAAGTGTGATAATCTTTTCATTGAGCATCTTATGTTCTGTGTAAATTTAGCTATGAAACATTGTTTGTCACCTAAATTTGATATGTGCATTCCTTTCTAATTTCAGGTTTAGCTAGGTTAATTTCTCTTACTACTAACAAATGGTAACATTGGTTAAAGTTTTACAACAAAAAAAATCATTTTATGGATTTTATGCTTCATTAATATCATGGCTTGTCAGTATTATTTAAGCATACTTTAGTATAGATATCATGAATATATCTTTTTTTGATCAATTATCATGAATATATCTAATGACACAAACACACAATTGCAAGTTCTTACCATTTTCAGTGTCAAGAATAGATTGTTGTGGTGGTTCAGGGGACTATCAATTGTCTTATGGCAGCCCTGATTTTTGTCATATGTGTAAGCATGGTTGTTAAATCAGGATTCATATCGTGAATCGGGAGAGAATTTTGTGAATCGTGAATTGGATTGGAAGATTCAAACATATATGTATAATAATTTCAAATAAAATTTTATAGGATAAATATACCAATAATTATGAAGAAGAGAAATAATTTATACTAAATAAAGTAATAAACAACTTAAATGAGTCCAAAATACTTAGAACAACTAAAATGAGTCCAAGCAGTCACCGACTCGCTGCATCAAATATGATGACCACTACGACACTACCGCATAACTCTCGAGTGATAATTTAGGTTTATGTCTGTCATTTGCTAATCTCCTCTTTATACAGAAGCGAATCACGTCGTCTTCTCCATAGAAATCATTAAAAAGGAAAAAATAATAATAAAAAAATTCAAAGTTCATGGTTTGAACTTCTTCAAAACTTTTCATATTCTGAATCGGTTGAATTGGGATTCAACCGAGTCACATCTGAGTCGGCAGATTCATGCAAGTTCATGTCATTCCAAGATTCAAACATGATTTTGAATCTTTTAACCTCCGAATTGTGAATCGTATCGGGAATCGGGATTTTTAACAACCATGTGTGTAAGAGTTCTACTGGAAAAAAACCCTGTTCTTACAGTATCTTGATGCAAGATTTTTATATTTGAAACATATTTTTTTTGAGGAGTTATGGTTTTGCCTCTATTGTTGGTTATTTGCTATGAACCCTTGACCTATATTTGTGGAATTTGGTTAGAGAGGAAGGGGGAAGGTGTTGTGGTGGTATGATCCTTTGCAGTCTTGTGGGTTCTTTGCCAAGAAGGATATAACTGAACTATTGTTGTGGAATAGAGTTTTTTTTCTTTCACCATTTTTGGCTACTGCATTAACTTTCTTTTAGGGGCATTTATTTTGACGATAATCATAGTGATTGGAAGGCTATTTTGATGCAGCCTGTTGAAGTTGTGTAAAACGAATGAGATACATGTAAAGGTGCAAGTGAAACTCTACTAATAAGGTCCACCTTTTAGTAGTGGAAGCCCAAACCGTTATATGTAATCCATTATTGAAATTCAACACAACCTTTCTTCATTTCTCTTTAGTAGTACATTGTGTCCTCGTCTATATACTTTATCAATGTTACTAATAACAAATCTTCGTTTATTATCTACCATATTCCTGTATGTTCAAGGAAACAGTTGAACAGCCAACATCCATGGATTAAATTGACATATGAAATCTGAAACCACGTTCACTTTATTGGTTCAAATAATGAGATTTACTCAAAAGAATCAAAATTAGGGTTATGATGTGCAGATGTCAGGATATAAATACACACCTGGTATCAATTATTCATATGTTGCTCTGTTTTGGATTGAGGATTCAAAGTGAATGTTTTAATTTATTATGTTTCTGAATATATGGTTTTTGAGATTTGTATAACATTGTTTTGCAGCCTAACATTGAAACTGATGATGGTATTACACCACTGTTGTCAGCTGTGGCAGCCGGTTCACTGCCATGCTTAGAGTTGTTGATTCAGGTTCAGTATTTTCCTTTCCCTACGAGATTTTATATTTTCAAGGTTTTATGGCACATAAATGGTTTTTACAATGCTGCTTGAAGAAAATTCATGTCTCCCACCAATATCAGTCAGTTATTTTCATAGGGGTTTTGGGCAGGGGCTTCTCCAAAGAATTTGGCATTGTTTAGAGTTACTTGTCCTTAACTGGAGATTAGTTCTAGGATTCATTATTTTTGGTACATTTTATCTTGGTAAATGTATAGATAGGTATGGTATGGTCATGCTAGATTGGTAATTCTTAAAATCATAGTCGGACCCTTAGTTTTATTTTTATTTATTTATATATTTTTATGATAACATACATTCATTTTTTCTTCTTTTATTGGAAATTGTATTTAATAAATTCATTCACCATATTGTACAATGGCGCCCTCATATTTTCTCTCTGCGTAATTGATCATGGGAAGTTGGAACTAATGAAATGAGCTTGTGTATTTTCCAAATACAATTAAGGTTTCGTTGATTAAAAAGCAATAAAGCATCTTCCTTGAAAGTGCAGCATTTTTGTAAGTTGTAGGACATGTTGACTTAACAGGAGCTTCAGGCTTTCTTCTCTCCCTCTCTCTCAGCACACAAATACACACATACAACACACTCACATATCTCTTTGTTTTTCCCCTTCTGGTGTGCTGGTGCATTATTGGCATTTAGTTATTATGCTTGTGGTAATGTGGATTTATTCCGTTTAGCTTTGCTTCATTTCGTTTTGTAACTGTGAATGTAGCATTGACTTTCATTATCTTGTTCATAGGCAGGTGCTAATGTGAACATTTCAGCTGGTGGAGCAACCCCTTTACACATTGCTGCCGATATTGGAAATTTGGAAATCCTAAATTGCTTACTAAAGGCTGGAGCTGATCCAAATGTTGGAGATGAGGTGTTGTTATCACCGTTTGTTTACGTGCAATTATATTTTGTTAAATCTCTTTTTAATATTTTTGCATTTTTATGTATCCATTTCATGCATATGAAACAAACTCATGCATACTGTTTTAGGTGAGATAATTTGTGGACAATTTTGCTTATCATATCTAATTAATGTCATCGTTTTTTACTATGAAAACAAAGTGTTTGAATAACATTGATGTATGGTTGTATGACATTAAGTTTACATATATGAAGAAAGAGATTATAATTATACTCCAAGTATAAAACAGAAATAGAAAGGTTAAGAAAATCATAAGTTTCACACATTATACAATGACAACTTGGGATATCTCCCAAGTTTAAACCAAAACATCTTAAATCTAATTTTGTTTGATCTCCTATTCAGGGGACAAATAATATGATAGGTAATATGAGTAAATTATAATTTTCAAGTGCCACCTACAAAGTTACAGGTAAGGCACAATTGATATGGTGAGTTTAGCTTTTCAGAAAAATTGACGGCCCAATACATGAGGCTCGCACTATTGTGAGGTTTGGAGAGGGTCATTTGTGTATGTCATGTCACCACTTCTTTTGCGAAGAGGTTGATTCCTTGACTCGACTTGTGACCTCACTGTGACAACAAACTATGTGGGTCCGTGTGGAAATGAAGAGGAACACGTGAACAATATTAAAAGTGTACAGATTACAGAAGAAGTTATGACGTAATGGCTTGGATGGTATAATAGTTTGGAGTAGGATGGATGGCAGCAGGTGGAGGGAAAAAATGAATGTAGGGTTTAATTTTTAAAAGGATTTAGTGAGGGCCAGTTTAGTGTCTTGGGTTGTTTTAGCAAATGTGTAATTATACAATGAGTTTATTATCAATGATTCATATAGATGTAGTTTGTTCTTGCTGACACCATGTTGATCTGTGGGTTTATAATTGACATTCTGATTAGTTACTTAATAGGGTTAGTACGGTCAATTTCGATAGTTGTGGTGCTCGAAATTCGAGAGAATAGCCTGCTGTTTCAGTCATATAAATGAAAATAGATAGAAAGTTATTTAGTTTTAGCTATTACCTTTTATCTAAAATGCAGCGCCTTCAAACAAATGCTAATTCAATTAACATTACTTGGTTCCTTCTTTTATATGGATTGAACTAATTTGCGTTGCTTCACAGGATGGCTTCAAGCCAATACAAGTTGCAGCTGCACGGGGCAATCGTGTAGCTGTTGAAACGCTCTTCCCCTTGACGTCAAAAATTCAGCATGTTCCAGAGTGGAGCGTTGATGGAATTCTTGAATTTATGCAATCTGAAACTAACAAACAGGTATTAAGATCGTAAAACTAATTTTGGATTGGGGGGTGGGGGTTGTTTCATGCAGACAAGGTGAAATGATCTTTGCCTTAATTAGTTTCTGGGTCTTTGTTATTTAATAAAATGACCATAAATATGAGTAGACATCACTCACCATTCCATTTTTAGTGCTAGTGTCAATTAATTAAAATAAAAATGACTTCACATGTTCAGTTGTGTGATCTTTTCTTTCTAGCCTTAGCTATAGCCATCTAGGAAGCACCGATTTGTTACATACCATACGAAACTGAACCGATTTGAGTGTCATCCATTTTCTGAAGAAAATTAAAACAAAAAAGGATTTGGATTGGATGCGTAAGAGACACGCGAATTGAGCCTTAAAGAATATATTTTTATGGCTCACTTAATCGATCTGAAGTTGCCTGAAGCACCAGTCGATTCAGATTTGCCGGAAGAGGGAGTGAAGAGAGAAGTGGATCTGTACTGACTTTTTTTTTTCCTCTTGTTTTATAGTTCTCGGCTGATTTTTTAGGTTTTTTTTAGCTCTTTTTCTGTGTGCTGATTTATAGGTTTTTATTATTCCCTTTTTAGGGTTTTTTTTTGGTTTGGCTCATTTATACGTCATTTTCACTCTTTTTTCTTTTGCTAATCTATATGGTTTTTTCTCTTCCCCCTTCTTTGTTTGGTTTTTTGCCTGGGCCGATATATAGATTAATTCCTCTTCTTTTTTTTTTGCTGATTTATAGTATTTTGTTTTTGGTTTGGTTGATATACCGGGTTTTATTTATTTATTTTTATTTTATGAATAATTGGCCGATTTACAGATTTCTGTTTGATTTGTTGTAATTTTGGTCTATGATAATTGATTGGTTGTTTAATTTAATTATTAATTTCTTAACATAATTGAAAATACATTCTAATATATTACATATAAAAATATATTTACGGTAATACGCATTCTAACGAATCATATCCTACATTTTTTGAAAATCCGAATCACGTGCCCGAATTGGTGCCTCCTTGATAGCTGTGACGGACCAGTTATTTTTGTCTCTTTTGGGTAAGAATGCAAAACCTGTGGTTTTAGTTCTGTATCTCGTCAGATCAGCATGCTAAACAAAGGGTTTTGTTTTTCTTCCTGTCTAATTCAAATATCTCTTTGACCCTTGGATGAGGAGTGTATTCACCGTGTGTGTGAAATGGAAGGAGGTCATGGACATAGAAAGCTAACCTAACCAGAAAACAAAGCGTAAAATGTTTATGGTTTACTACTTGGAATCTAGTTTACAAACAAAAATTCGATTTAGTACTACTTACTGTAGATTGCCTACCTTTTAGTTTATATAATTGTATCAACTAAAAAGGGCTTATTTGCAGGACGAAGTGAAGAATGCAGTGGAAAAGAAGGCATCACTAAAACTTCTCGAGGTGCTAATTTTATCTACCAATGTACCTTTTTTGTTGGTTTGTGCATTATTTCTGCCCAGATTTTCATGGAGGTGCACTGATACCTGATACTTCTTAGTTTTCACTTTTGGCCTTGACAAATAGTCTGAATGTTTGTGTGGATATGATTTTATATAATAGTATCACTTTAATTCACTATTCTATAGCATATTATGAACTTGTTTAATGATCAAGCCAAGTAGGTAAATTAGATCGAGGTTTATTTTTATGGACCCCTTATCCTCGTTACTCTTGTTAAGTTTCAATTTAATAAAAAAAAATTGTAATGGTTTTGAACACAAATAATAAGCATTGCTGAGTAAAAACTGAGAATTTTTTGAAGTGTCTTCAAATTCTGTTGAAGAGAATATTTCACCATGGGATCATTTGAAAAAAATTGATGAGTTTTTGTTTTCTATCTCCCTCTCTGATTATTTCCGCGTATAAGTTTACGAGTGATTATTCCATTTGCTTTTATGAATGTTTCAGAAGTTTGAGTACTTAGTTCATGATAATAATGAAAACTTATTTGGTAGTTGAGAGGGATTCTCACCTCAACTACATGCAGTTAATTTGATTAGTCAAGTATTGTATAGCTGCTTCGATTTAGATCTTCTGATTTATGTTCTTGTTAATGTTAGTTATCTTGCTCCTGCTACTCACGTGATCTTTTTGGCTGATTCATGCTTCAAATTATTACTGCATAGTTTTATTGTTTAGCACGTGAAAATGCATTTAGTCTTATATTTTTTTCATCTTGACAATTTTTTTTGCAATTGTTCAGGTGACACCTGAAGCGAAGAAAAAGGCTGCAGAAGCAAAAGCAAGAGGACATGATGCTTTCAAAAGAAAGGATTATGCTATGGCCATTGATGCGTATACACAAGTACATTCTTCACCTGTTCTCTACTTTGAATGTAAATATCAATGTGCTCTATTGCAAGATTTCGAATTATAATCTTGTCTTTTGCTTTGTGTGGTTGGCTGGTGCTGGAGTACTTCATACTAATAACTGAAGAAGCCAGAACTTAATTTACTTAATATTTCTGCTCAAAATGTAAAAAGCATGTTTGATTGAATTCTGCTTTATTCAACTGTAGTTCATTAGAAAATTGATTAGTTCCATTGCCATTCTGGGTAATGTTAAGCTAATTGGATTGAAGTTCTAATATTCTACTGAACTGCTTTAAACTTTTATATGGGAGAAAGAACATTTCTGCTTCAACGTTCAACTGTGAAAACTCTTTCTTCTTAATTCCTCCCACATTTTTCTCTCAATTTCTTGGTTCATTTTGTTGTCCTACATTAAGTAAGTACTAATGTTGATGCATTTCCAGGCAATTGATCTAGATCCAACAGATGCTCCCTTGCCATCCAATAGAAGCCTTTGTTGGCTTCTCCTGGGACAAGCCGAGCATGCTTTATCCGATGCAAAGGAGTGCAGGGCATTAAGACCAGATTGGCCAAAAGCTTGCTATCGGGAGGGCGCAGCTCTACGTTTGTTGCAGGCACGATCTCATCTTCTCTTGTTGATCATCATGTTTTGAAAAAAGAAAAAGATTTATATTGCTTCATATTGTTTATTTCCTCCTTCGTAACAGAGGTTTGATGAAGCAGCCAATTCTTTTTATGAGGGTGTACAGCTTGACCCAGAAAACAAGGAGCTAGTTAATGCTTTCAGGTACAACCAAATAAATAAATCTCTAGATGTTTCAATGCCTAGCCGAGTATTGAGTCATGTAATGTAGGATATCTTGCCATTTGTATATAAATGGATTCGATTATTTGGTATGATTAGTTATCCAACTAGTACAACACATGAAATGTGAACATTATTGCTTGCTGATACATTCTTCCGAATTTGGGCGTAAGTGGTAATCTGTGCAAGGTTTTGCAAAATTAGTAGCTTTACTAGCATTATGACTATCAACGGGTTATTTTCGTTTCTGTATAAAAATACCTAACTGCTTGCTCTTGCCATCCTTGCAGGGAAGCTATTGAAGCCGGGAGGAAATTCCATAGCAAAAATGAGGGAAAATCTTAGGGTTTTTTTTTTTTTTTTTTTCCTTTTCAAATTGGTTGACGAAAATATAAGCTTCTGCTCTGCCGATTGAGCTGCAGAAGTTTAGAGGATGGAATACAGAATATAGAAATTATAAGAGACTGTGTTTTGTGGGGTGTACCTAAACACATTAGATTGAGTGATTGTGGATGTAACTTAAGTTTCAACTGCTGCTGTGTGATCTTTTGTACTCTATTTATTAGCTATGAAACTCTAAGCTTATTTATAATGCTGTCTGCTCATAACAGTAAAAGTTGTCCCAAAATGAATGTCCTCTTGTTTCTTTATTAGAAAGGTAGTTATGTATAAATTATCAATAATATCGTGTAATAAGTTAGTATGCAGTGAGTTTATTAACGCATGATCATGTGGATACACGAATATTAAACTCAAAATATGCTGTCGAAATTATTCTTCCAGCCAAGTTACTCTATTGCCGTTAATATCAAGCTTAACTCCATCCCGAAATTTCTGTATTTTATTCTTGACCTCTATGGATCCAATTCTGAAATATTTCTGGGATATACAAAAGTGAGACAAGACAGATTAGCAACTACTGCAAATTTGATAACCAATTGTTGACATCCTCCCTCTATCTAGCTGATCTTGTTGCTTCTTTCTTTGGTTCAACCACTTTCGTCACAAGATCTTCGGCTGCAAAACGCCAATTCTTGCTGATGGTCGGTCATTCAACTCTCGATGTCTATATGCTCATACTTGGTCGCGTCTTGCTTGAAGTCTGAAGTTATGCAAATTAGGTAGGGATAGAGGCAAAAATGGTACCCAAATTTTAGCTGGAAACCCAATTTAGTACCCAATCCGTTATTCTCCCAGCCTTAGTACCCACCCTTTGATTTTGAACCTAATTTAGTACCCGCCGTCCGGTCCCGTTAGGAGCTCCGTTAACAGTCTGCCAGCTGTATGGATTCGCGCTTACGTGGGAATTTTTTGCTGACGTGGCTCTGTTGGGCTGGTGAGGTGTATGTTTTTTTTACTGATTGGCTGCTGATGTGGCAAAGCTGACTTGGGATTTATAAGAAAAAAAAAACAAAAAAAAAAACACAACCCCTCTCTCTTCCACCATACCAAAAAATGGAGTCCAAACCCTTCAATACATCCAAACCCAAAAATGGAGTCCAAGCCAACAAGCTCTCTCCTCCTCCTCCGACCACCGCAAAGCTTTCTCCTTCTCCGACTAGATCTGGGCAGAGCTCGCCGGATTTGGACTGAGCTCGTCAGATTTGGCCTCATCTCCTCGTTGAACTTCTTGATGAACACTTCGACTCGGCGGTTCAACTCGTCCTGACTCAGAGACGCCTCCTTCTTC
>JAYMTF010005356.1:0-11690 GCA_036897485.1 Pelargonium nanum | reverse complement strand
AAGTGGTCTCTTACACCACCACCACCAAGGATGTGTTGAGTGGGGATCGATCCTGAGACCTCATCCCACTCACACAGCTAGAATAACCAACTGCGCCACCCTTAGTGGTTGCTCACCTTATTTGATATGATCAAATCGAAGGAACATGAAATGAATGGACTGAAAACTAAAACAATTCCATTCAGTTCAAGCCCAATTATTCTCCATCCGACAAAATTTGATATGCATCTTACCGGTTAGAGTTGATCAGGAGACCCGCTCTCTTATTGGTTCGGGTCAAGCTCAACAAAACCAGTACATTTTGCATGTATCATTTGGAACCCGCCCCTCTTAAATACAGGTCAGATTTAGTTTTCTCATATTCGGACCCGAAATGTAAGCTCTAAATTTTGGGTGCTATGCAATGACGCGGCACATTATAGTATTATACTATTATAGGGCCCACTATAGAAAAAGTGCTCGTCGTCTCTGCTAGCTCGAAAGTGACACGTTGTAGCATTTCAGAGGCAACAGACCGTATACTGTACAGTACAGCACGAGACTCGCACCCGTCGCAGTATTTCCATATTCATGCTAATGCGTGTCCGATTCTTCACCTTCTTCAATTTCCATTCTCGTTGCTCTCTAGGGTTTTGATCTTGCCGAGCATTGGCTGCAGCAGCGAAGCAGACTCTGAGAACCGAGAAGAAGAATCGTGAAGAGAAGCGAGTGATCGACGGCGAAGAAGAAGAAGAGAGTAGCAGAAGAAATCGAGAACTGAACTGGTCACTGAAAGTCTCGGCTCGTAAGTGATCACTTCACGCCGGAGAGGAGAAGGATTCAGTCGGAGAAGCTTCGGGAAGAAGCGAGCAGGGTATAGATTGGGTTTAGTCGCTTGTGTATCAGAGTTGTGGCGCGAAATCGTTGAGTTTTCAGCTCACGGTGGTGTAGGGTTTTGGTTTTGCTGAGCATTGTGTGAAGCGGAGTCTGTGAAGAATCATGAAGAGAAGCGAGCGATCGTTGGAGGAGAAGATTGAGACGCCGACAACTACCCCGCCAAGCACAGCTTCTAGGAGTGTGCGGACTGGTTAGTTGAAAATAAGTCTGTGCATTAGATTAGATTTCGTGTGAGAGTGTGTTTGGTTCATGAGCATTGCGTGATGTTCATTTGTTTCTATTTGTGTGTGTGTGTGTGATTGAGGGTAACATGAAGCTGTATTTGGGTGAGTGTTAATTCTTGATGTGGTTGGTTTGTTGTTCTTTGGATTTAGCTCTGTTTGTTTGGACTGCATGACAAAAAAATGGGTGCAAATTTTTTTGGGTTTCTTTTGTCTGTGGGATTGAAGGAAAAATGAAGCTCTATGGGTTAATGTTTGTTAAATGATGATGCAGTCTGTTTACTATTCTTTGGATTTAGCTCTGTTTGTTTGGATTGCATGAGAAAAAATGGGTGCAAATTTTGTTGGGTTTCTTTTGTCTATGTGATTGAGGGAAAAATGAAGCTCTGTGGGTGAATGTTTGTTGGATGATGATGTCGTTGGTTAATTGTTCTTTGGATTTAGCTCTGTTTGTTTTGGCTGCATTAGAAAAAATGGGAACAAAATATTTTTGAGTTTCTTTTGTCTGTGTGAGTGGTTGAGGAAAAAATGAAGCTCAATGTAAGCGGATGTTTGTCAAATGATGATTGTGTTGGTTTACTGTCATTTGGGTTTAGCTGTGTTTATTTTTATTGTATCTTCTATGAGAAAAGTGGGTGCAAAAGATGTTTTTGGTCTGATGTGTAATTGAGTAAAAAATGAAGCTATTTGTGGGTGAATGTGGTTCACTGTTATGTGGCTTTAGCTTTGTTCGTCTGGATTGTTTGTAGCTTGTTATTTGAGAAAAAATGAGTGCAAAGCATTTATCTTGTTCTCACTGTGTTGATGAGTTGAATTCTAGAGAAGACTAGGTTTGTTTGTTGTAATTTTCTTGGGCTGTTGATAGGGATTTTCTTTATCCCATGTATAGAAATATAGAAGTACATCAGAGTCACGTAACTCCCACCTTTTCATGTTATGGGTTCTGCTTATAGTCATACTCTTCCATCATCAATGAGTTGGGTAGACGGCACCTAGGTCACCTCTAGTCTTTGTGAGGTTTGCGGTTCAAGTTTCTAGCTTAATGGAAGGTTACAAGAGTAGGAATCAAGTTTATTATCAAAAATAGGTCAACTATAGCTGGGTCTCTCAAAGTCCCTGTTTGGATGGATTACTCATTATGCTGTTTCCTTTTCTACCGTATTTCCTTTTAGTACCAATAAGTTTTTATGTCAATTATTACTTTGCAATCTAAGTTTGAATGGACATCTAAATATTCAATTATGCATCTATAATTTTGTCTACAATCAACTTTATGGACCCCCGATGTCAATGTTAGTGGTAGGAGATTTGAGTTTTGGGAGAAGATCACGTTTCATTTTATCATGTGTCGTGTGTTCATAGTCAAACTACTACACCTAAACATTTGCTTCTACTTCCACCTTTTCATCTACTAATAGTAACTTAGTAATAGTTAACTGTATGCGAGCTGGCATAAAAAAATTCTCATAAAAGAAGCTCTTATGCTGTTATTTATAGTATCTATTATGCCTAAAATGTGCTTACTTTGCAAACAGAGTTCTATTCGAAATGGCAGAAGAGGAGAAAGACGCAATCTGCTTCTTTGAACCCATTTACAGTCCTTAACGTATGGGAAGGACTGGATTTCAGCAAATTTGGAAGTGCAGCAAAGGATATAGAACAGCTTCGTGCTCGGCATAGGAAAGTTATGCAGTCATGTTTTGGGTTAGGAGAGAGTCCCGCGGATCCAGCTCCATCTATGGGGGCAGATATCAAAAAGGACCAGAGTAAAGATTATAAGAATGAGCAAGCTGATTTGGTCAATCCCTGTTTCATTGATTTGGTTGATGACCATGTTACATCAAAACCATATCCCATTGTTACTCTTGATTTTGACGGTGAAGAGAATGAAGATTTGAGGCTTTCTTGTTCTGACAAGGGGGATAAGGACCAATTAAAGGCGCCAAATGAGCAGTTCACCAGTCTTTCTGATCAAGCCTCAAATGACGTTGGAGAAAAAGCATCTCCTATTATAATTCTTGATTCTGATGACGAGGACAATGAAGATTTCAGGCCTTCTGCTGATGAGGGGGTTAAAAACCCTTCAAATGTAGTAACTGATCAAGTTGATGTTATAGAGAAATCACCTTCTATTGTAATTCATGATCCATATACTGAAAAATATGGAGAGTTCAGTCCTTCTGTTGCTGCTGATGGGGGAAGCGGGACGCTGGAGACAGTAAATGAGCATGTTATTGAGAAAGCATCTTCTACTGCAACTCTTGATCCAGATGCTAAAAAATATGGAGAGTTCAGCCCTTCTGCTGCTGATGGGGGAAACAGGACACTGGAGATAGTAAATGAGCAGGTCTCTCATGTTTTGGATAATGTTGTGACTGGTTCAAGGGATGAACATACTACAAAGGCTGTCGCAGATATGTCATCACCTCCTACAACTTTTTATTTGGACAATAAAAGTGTTCAACAATTGTCTTCTCTTCATAATCAAGTGGTTGATGTGACAGAACCCACTAGTGAACTTTCTAAGGGGAACGTACTGGTGAGTAACTTTGCCTGGAGACAATTGTCAAATCGTTTAGAATTCAAAAACACGGATTGTAATTTTTTTAATATTTATCTCCCACATTGTCAATTGTTGAAGCAAAGGAAATATGCTTGAATTGATAAAGCCCTGAAGAACACTGCAACGATTATCAAAATGAAAGTTGAACCATTTGCCTATTGACAGTGTTTTAGGCAAAATGAAAGAGAAGGAAATGTTTAGAGTGGTTTACTTTAGAAAATACAAAACTAATATCACTTATGAAAATAATATTACGACTATTGTTTTTGGATTTTGTTTCCTGTCACATTCTGTTAGAATGCCATTATCAAACTGATATCAATTCTCTGCCATAGTTTTCTTTCCCACTTGAGAAAGAATTGTGCAAAATTATTCTCCAAGCAATATATCATTTGTACCTACTTTACTCTATTGTATTGTTGTACATAATGTATGCATGTATGTGTTTTTGTATCTCTATCACATGAAGCCATTTGGTATCAATTAGCATGTTGGTATCAAGAAGTAATTTATAGAAGTCTTTAGTGCTTTTGCTTTATATTTTTCATTTGAGTGGATTTCCATTTTGTTATGTTGCCTTCAGCCTTGTTGGTGTTATATGCTCCTGATTCTAAAACATGTATTCATAGTTAAGTATGTCAAAATCTATAATAACTGTTTAATGGTTGGCATCTTTATCTGGCACGAAGTTTTACCAATAAGCTCAACCTCAAATGAGGCATGTGTGCAGCTGACAGCTGTAGACCATTTCAGACTACGAATACTTTTATCATTAACATCTACTGAAAAGTGAATTTGAAACTCTTTCATGTTTTGTAGCCTTTAGTACCTTCTATAATCTATTGTCTTGACACAATGGCTTATGATAAAATGAGCATAAGATTAGAAAGAGCTTTTCCCTTGCCAATAAGGCAACAATCATTTCAAACGAGTAGTATGGTATAATTTGACATTGTTTTTTTATTGAAGAGATGGTTATCCTTCAAAATCCTTTGTGTTTAAGTTCCATGCTTCTCTGCAAATTGATAGTTTGGTTACTTTATTCAGGTTAAGGATTGCATAAAGGACAAATCTCTTGGTGATGAAGTGGGAGAAGTTCATGTAGAAAAGGATAAAGGTGTCTACATTGGTGTTGAAGATGACATGGAAATGGAGGAAAGATATCGTCAAAATGATGGCGAAGATGATAATTTGGATGACATTTGGAAAGAAATGAGTTTTGCGTTAGAATGTTCTAAGGTACTGTTGTTGGAATTTACTACTTCAATTAGGACCTTTTTCTTTTACCTCTTTTCTCAGTGTGCACTGATTCGTTCATGTTAAATATGGATTAAGATGTTTGTATGTTTTTCGCTGTGGATGTCATTGTGATGTCAGACTCGTCTCCTAGAGCTTCTAGTATTTATATTTCTCTTTGTTTCAAAGAACACAGGAAAAAACCAAAAAACCACCTTCTCATCCATGTTCGAATATATATAAACCAAGTGGTTAACATTCAAAATAAAAAAATAATTGAAATTAAGTTTCAACATTTTTGTACAGTTTTGTTTTTAATTTTCCATTTCCAGTCCTACCTATTTGGGATATGTGTTTGCATTATTTCATTCCACTGGAGGATTTCAATTATGTTATCCTTCCTTTTAGGATTTTTCCTATCTTGCATGTCCATGTCACACTATCTAGTCTTGTAATAACGTTGATGCTACATGTCTCATCTGTAAAACTGTAACTGTTATGTTTGTATGCACTCTTTCCATGAGTGGGCTAGTAGTCCTGTGGTAATGTCAGTTCTGCTATATGGCTCTACTGCTCTACAACCTTGTTGGATAATTCAGGTTACCTTATTTTGATGATCTGGTTGTATGTTTTTCATATATTTTTCCAGGATATTTTCTATTATTTAAATTGCACGATCTCATTGATATATTCTGCCTTCCTAGTCCACCAGTTTAATTGAGCTGTGTCTCGTAGGACATTGCTGAAGATCTTTCATCTGAAGAACGTGTAAGAGAAGTTGCAGAGGATTGTGATCATTGCTTTATCCTTAAAGATGATCTCGGTTATGTTTGTCGTGTTTGTGGAGTTATTCAAAGAGGAATTGAAACCATTTTTGAGTTTGTATATCCCAAGGTTTGTGTTTTCTATATGAATTTGTTTTTTACTCCCTCAGTTTTTCACTATTAAGATGGAAAAATTATGCTGGTGTGTCTCTTCATAATCAGTTCTATACTTAGATGGTTGAAGCTGGATATGTACTAACAAATCTTCAGCAGAGCATCAAAATAGGGTTAAGCGAATGTCCTTTATAGCACACATATATATTTTTATTATATAAATTATGAAATGACATACTAGCATATGAGGATTCTTTATAGGGACGAGAGTTTGCTGCATTGAAATTCTGTTGTGGCAACGGTTGTATATAATGTTTCGTTATACTTTTAAATGCTTGTTTCTTAAATGAATGGTTTATAATGATTATTAGTTATTTGTTTCTTAAGTTATAGTCTTCCTTTTATTGATGCATCTGTTGCTGTATTATAATGCTTCTTTATCGATGGTTGTTTAACTATTCTGTGTAGTTCTGTATACATGGTCACAAATGAATGGATCTTTGTTGACCCAGATACCTATAATTCCATTTTGTTCTCTGTCAACTGTCGTCTTCTGGTATTTTCATCACCTTAAATATCATTCTCTTCTTCTGATCCAGGGAAAAAAGAGCACCAGAACTTATATGTCTGAATCTCAGAATCTTAAACATAAAGAGTCCAATGAGAATTTCTCAGTTGGAGATAATAATTCTGAAGATGTCAAGATGGTGACTGAAATCAATGCTGATCCAAGGCATATGAAAGAAATGAAATCCCACCAACTGGAGGGCTTCAAGTTTCTCCAAAGCAACCTCTTATCTGATACGCCGGGAGGATGTGTTTTGGCCCATGCTCCGGGTTCTGGGAAGACATTCATGATCATAAGCTTCCTCCAGAGCTTTCTTGCTCAGTTTCCCAATGCTAGGCCATTGATTGTACTGCCTAAGGGCATTTTGTCTACATGGAAAAAAGAGGTTCAGAAATGGCAAGTGGAGGACATTCCGTTACATGATTTGTACACTGCAAAAGCTGAGAACCGGTCACAGCAGCTAGATGTTTTGAAACTATGGGTAAAGGAGAAGAGCATATTGTTTTTGGGCTTTAAGCAGTTCTCTTCGATTATTTGTGAAAGTGGAAGTAACAAAACTACAGTTGAGTGTCAGGAAATACTATTGAAGGTCCCAACCATTCTAATTTTGGATGAAGGTCACACTTCAAGGAATGATGAGACGGATGTATTCCAATCTCTTGCCAAAGTCCAAACTCCTCGAAAAGTTGTACTATCGGGAACTCTATACCAAAATCATGTCAAGGAGGTATTCAATATATTGAATCTCGTTCGTCCTAAGTTTCTGAAATCAAAGGCTTCCCTGGATATTCGTAAACGTAACATGAGCAGGGTACAGATTGGTGGTGTAAGGAAGCAAGTAAACAGCAACTCAGATTCTACTTTCTTTGAGTTGGTGGAATATGCTTTGCAAAAAGACGACAATCACTCAAGGAAAGTTTCTGTCATTACAGACCTCCGCGAGATGACTCACAATATCCTCCACTACTACAAAGGAGATTTCCTTGAGGAGCTTCCGGGACTCTTTGATTTCACTGTATTTTTGAATCTTAGTCGCAGACAAAAGGCTGAAGTTCCTTACTTACAGAAATTGGACAAGTTCAAGAGAATTTCTGAAGGGGTTGCTGTCTACATGCACCCAAATTTGAAGAGTTCAGTGGGGGACAAAAGTTCATCTTCTGATGTTACGAAGATGGACAATATATTGAAAGAAATGGAGCTGAAAGATGGCGTAAAAATGATGTTTTTTCTCAATCTTCTTCGTTTGTGTGAATCAGCTGGTGAGAAGCTATTGGTGTTCAGTCAGTTCATCACACCCCTGAAACTCTTAGAGAGATTTTCAGTGATGGCTAAGGGTTGGAGCCTCTGGAAGCAAATTTTTGTGCTAACAGGTGATACAAGTTCAGAGAATCGGGAATTGTCCATGGATCGCTTCAATAACTCCCCCGATGCCAAGGTCTTCTTCGGTTCAATCAAAGCTTGCGGGGAAGGAATCTCTCTGGTGGGAGCGTCCCGTGTCCTCATCTTGGATGTTCATCTGAATCCATCAGTAACTCGCCAAGCAATTGGGCGTGCATTTAGGCCTGGTCAAAAGAATAAAGTCTATATTTATCGACTCGTTGCTGCTGATTCGCCGGAAGAAGAAGACCACTGGACCTCCTCCAGAAAGGAGTTAGTTTCAAAAATGTGGTTTGAGTGGGACACAAGCTGCGGGCAACAAGACTTTGAAATGAAGACAGTTGACGTGAAAGAGTGTGGTGATGCGTTCTTGGAAGATTCTCCGCTCAGCGAAGATCTAAAGGTTTTGTACAAAAGGTTAGTGACAGTCTAGTCTCAGCTAGTCATTATTTCATTATACAATTTTTGATTTCCAAATACTTCTTTTCGAAGACATATTTTGATTATCAGGTAGCTCGTGGTGATTGTCTTGCATTTTACAAAAAAGCATGAATGCCATTTTCCTATATTTTGTGCTAGTCTGATGTTTTTGACTTTTTTGTTTCACGAGTCAATAGGAGCTGTACATATTTTCGATTATCAGTTAGTTTATTGTGATTTTTGTGACCATCTCTCAAGCTTCACTCATCAGTTCCATTTTACAAAATACTTTCTTTGTCCCAAAATAAGTGTGGACTTTTCTTATATAGTTAGTTAATAATTACCCTTCTATCAAAAAAAAAGTTAATAATTACCCTAAGATAAGCCAGAATTCCATGAGTTTGTTACAACAAGAGCAATGAGGCTATGAGGGGGAAGTTTGACCATGACTAGCTTATCCTAACTGTTACAAAAATCGGAAAGTGGACCCTCATATTTAGACAGAGGGAGTTGCTTGCAATGCCATTTTTTTAAAAAAATATTTTATGTTAGTCCGATGCTTTTACTTATTTCAATTATCAGGTAGTTCTTAGTTATTTTGTTGACCTGTCTCTCATGCTTAACTCGGTTCCATTTTACAAAATAGATCATGCAATGCCATTTTCTTATATTATGTGTTAGTCTGATGTTTTCAACATCTTGTTCCTCAAATCAAGGATTTGTACATATTTCGATTATCAGATAGTTAGTTCATTGTAATTTTGGTGACTCTCTCAACCTTCACTCAGTTCCACAATTTTATGAAATAGCATGCAATGCCCTTTTCTTATATTTTTATTTAGTCTGATGCTTGTACATATTTCAATTATCAGGTAGTTCAGGGTGTTTTTGGTGACTGTCTCTCAAGCGTCACTCCTTATATTTTGTGTTACACGGATGTTTTCGACTTCTTGTTACATTCCAGCATTTTCATTCCATTCACATGTTTGGTACAAGTAGGAATGACTGGAAAGCCCATTCCTGAGGAAAGCCCATTCCAGCTTTTTCCTTGAAAATCATTCCTCTTCTCAACCTAAGGAATGGTCATTCCAGCTTATGCTGGAATGAAATTTAAAACGTAAAATTACTAAAGTACCATTGTCTCTAACTATATTTTTCACTTTATAATTATTATTTTTTATATTACATGATATAAAAATTAAACTTGAATCGTATATTAATATTGCGCAACAATAAAATAGTAGAAATAACTTCATGACATTACAAAATTCACATATGTAAATTAAATTTTAGATTGTTTAAGCGGTACATGTGTAGATATGAGTTTTGAAAAATATATATTGTTTTCAAATTTACATGGTAAGCAAGTGAAAATCGATAAAGTGAATAAAAAAAACTTATTAGGTTAAAATAACATTACGATATTTACATTTGCAAATCAAGTTTTAAATTATTTGAACGATAGATACAGGTAAATACGAGTTTTAAAACTAATGATTTAAATTTTAAATTTTAAAAAGTGAACACCAAAAAAAGAGTCGATAACATTTTGAAATTCACTTATGAAAATCAGGTTTTGAATTGTTTTAGACAGTACGTAGAATAAATACGAGTTTTGAAAAGTAACATTATTAAATTGCGTTCAACGTTTTCATATATTTAAAAGTAATATACGGTACTTATGTTGAAATTATTAAACATAAAAAGTGATGAAAAAGAAATTCAATTTAGAATATAAAATAATTTTAGTAACAAATTTTTCAACCTAGATTAAAAACTCAATTTAAGTTATACCAAACATATGACATGGAATGAGCATTCCGGCTAGAATAGGATTCTAGCAGGAATGCTCATTCCATTCATTTCCATTCCGTATCGTTACAGCGTACCAAACGTAGCCTTAGGGTTTTCATATCAGCATCACATTTTCTCTCTCTTCCCCATTTCTTTTCAGCCGAAAAACAAAGAGAGAGAGATGAGAGACGGTCGGCGTTGACGGAGGTTTGACGATGGAGTCGTCGTCGACGCCAACAGGAGCTGGAAAGAGAAGGGACGTCGCGAGCGAGGAGGAGCGCCGCCGCTGCTGTCCAGATCGGTGGAGTGAGCCGCCATCAATCGTCGTCGGAGGGTGGAGAAGGAGTCACTGCCGTTGCTGCCATCTCGTCGCCGTTCGACCCAGAGGAGGGCAACGCCGCCGACGAGAGAGAGGAGAGGGCCACCGCGCGGTTCGCGTCGCCGGAAAGAGGACCCCTCCGTCGCCGATTCGCCGTCGTTGATCTGCAGAGGAGGTTGTCGTCGTCGTCATTCCGGTAAGCTCCGATCCCTTTTTGTTTCATTTCGTTTTCGTTTTGATTTTTCGTGTGGTGGCTCCGTCTTGCTTTCGCCGGTGATGGAGCCTTGTCTCTGTCCGGCGTTGGCACCGTGAGCCTATGCAACGGCCGGCGACGAAGTCGTTTTGCCTCAAATCGTGGCTGCCCCCCTTTCTCCTTTTTGCGGCGAGGCTCGGGTCATCGACCCTTGCTCTGAACCCTATGAACTTCAACACTACCCTCTGTCCTCTTTTCTTGTACTTCTTATTTGAAGGATGAGGAAACTAGTTTGTGCATGTTTTCTATTCATAGTATAACCGAGACTGAGAAGAGTTGAATGAGTCCAACATATCACTGTGTATATAGTAACTAGTTGAGGTGTTGGCTGTTGAGAGTCTTAAATCCACTCTTGACTTTAAATACCATTTCACATACCCATTTGATACTTGAAGATGTATTTGTGTGACTGATATTTTCAGAGCTGCCGTTTGTTGCACTAACCACAACTGATTTGGCTTAGGGTTTGGTTTTCGAGGGACACCATGGGTTGTTCTGCATCGAGCCTCCACGACAATCCTGCCGTGTCTCTCTGCCGCAACCATTGCAACTTCATCGACGACCATTGTAACAAAAAGTATGATGCAAGTTACTTTCTGTTTTATAAACTAGCTTGCAAGTTTCTTGCACATCTTCTTGTACAATATTGATTCTTGATTCTATAGTCCATTGCACATTTTTGTTTCACTTGTATTCTCTTGGAAGTGAATGTTGGTTACAAAATTGAACTGAGATTTGAATCTTTTTGCATGTCTTTGTCCATTGCAGATTCCATCATACTTGTTGAATCAGATTTAGCCCGAGGCTTCACAGAACCGTCTGACAACTGGTGGTGCTACTCATGGTGAACCTTTGTTGTCCATTTACTGATGTTGTTTTGTTTTGCACCATTTTTGCGTTTCTGTTTCTGCATTTGAACAACTTCTGTTTTTGTGGAACAAGTTTGATCTGTGTGGTGGCAGTGAAGGACATGGAGCTGCCGGTGTTGGTGGGTTTGTTGCTGTTTATTTTTTATTTTGTACTGTTGGGTTGTAATTTGGAAATAGGCATGTTGTAGTTTTTGGCTTTTTAAATGTGTAATGTAAATGTTTTGTTGGTGGTAAATAACATGGATGTGTTTTTGGCTAAGTGTTTAGATGTTTGGTAATGTGTTTGTGGATGTTGGGTATATTGGTGATGATGGAA
>JAYMTF010005355.1:0-11694 GCA_036897485.1 Pelargonium nanum | reverse complement strand
GCCATCAGATGGGTATGGGACCGAGGTTGGAAAGACGTGGTGGTGGAATCAGATGCACAAGAGGTAATTCATGCAATCCAAACCGGAGGAGAGGGTGACACCAATGCCTTTGGTTTGATAAGCTTTGATATAGGCAATTTTTCTGCCCAGCATAATTCTATTAGTTTTAGCTTTATTTATCGGTCTGCGAACCGAGTTGCCGATGCTCTAGCTAGGTTCTCGGAACACTCGTTGGATTTATTTTCTTGGGAAGGGCATTTAGGCCCTACCGAGCTGAACTCTTTGTTGGAGTGATTTGATTAACTAATAAAAGTTATGTTTCCTTAAAAAAAAACATTTGAATTCTTTTAAAAATTTTGGGTCGGAGATTTTTTACTAACGGTAGGGGATGAAGTGAGATTTTGAGTTAAAAACGAATACTTATTAACATGAGATTTTGAATTAAAAAATGTTGCGTGTCATACGATTCACGATACGATACGATAGTCGATTCAGAAAATAGCTCCGTCGATACTCGATACGAATCTCGATTCAACAACCATGTATTCATTGCAAAATGTGACAATTACGTAATTATCTAAAAAAAATAGTATTGTTATGTTATATCAACCATTTTTGGCGCGCCAATGGAACCTCCAAATTGCAAGATTCAGAAAATCTCCTTGTTTTTGCCCTGCTTGCTTGCTTGCACTGACAAGACAACAATGGGAACAGTGAGCTTCCATCTTCGACTTGCTTCTCTTCAAAACTCATCGCTTCGCTCGCAACGGCTACATTTCCTGATTCAAAACCACAACGCGTTTCATACCCAAACCCCCAATCCCTCTCCAATTTCTCACCAACACATTCCCACCCTAAAACCCTATTCTCTCGCTCAATTTTCAGCCTCATCGGACAAGAATCACTTCCGATGCTCCACCAACAACATTGCCACTGTCGCGGACTTGGATTTGGGTCTCGATCATGGTTGCTACTTTTTAGCCCTAACGGTTGTTTTCGGTTTATGCTTCCAAGCTCCTCATTAATTTTACCCCTAATTATTGATGTGTTTGGTTGCCTAGAAATTGCAGGAAACAGATGGATCCGAGATGCTACATGGGTGGGTGTGGCGACCATTATCAGCAAGATCCTAGTAAGTTTCTGTGTATTAATCTTCTGTTTGGTTAATGAGAAAAAGTTGAGTTTTTAGAGACTTCATTTCAAATATTCGAGAAAAATGTTTTATTTATCATGTTATAGTTTGTTATGTTTCATCAGCAGTCAAATATGGTTATAAGTGGTTATTTTTGTCATTTGAAAAATTTCCACCAGCTTTCGTGCCATTAACTGCAGCTTGGTGATGGTGTAGGGGTTACTGAGGGAAATTGCTCTGGCCGCAGCTTTTGGCATTGGTCCAGTGGCCACTGCATTCAAGTATGTTATTCTTCCTACATGTATCACAAGGCCATTACCAATAAAACTACTAAACAAGACTATTGCCATTGGATTATTGTTTATTAATACTCCTTTTCTTTGGACATTTCTTCTGCTAAAATAGGTAGAATTTTACATGGCTATTTCTCTTGTATGATTTAATTATTCTCTTATTCATGTCTGTTTGCATTCCAGGTATGCTTGGCTACTTCCTGGTTTTGCTTCTTCCCTCATTGGTGGTTAGTTCTTTTGCTGATTTCAGACATAATTATTTTCAATCTTACACGAGACTGCATTTAGATGCTCATTTTGAAGGGAAGACACTTGTAAAATCACATGTTTTGTTGCATTGTATTAATTAACTACTTAATCAGGACCTAGACAGGTATTTGAAATTAAAAATGACATATGCTCTCACAATTTAGCTCATTTGAGATTTGTTAGTGGATCTGCGTGTTTACTGACACATATTGCGTGCCTTTTACTTAAATGTATCAAATGATAAGGAAAAAAGTTGCTTGATCCCCTTTCCTGATGTGCTTCAAGATTGGTTGTAACTATTTTGGCGTTGTACAGGTGTAAATGGTCCCATTCATGTTACTATGGCCACCACTCTAAGGTTCTTTATCCTACCTGTTTCTCACTTCTTTCGCATCACAGTTTTGATCTAGGATACATAGGGACTTGATATAGAAAATGAAATTTTATTGTACCATTGCCATATATTTTCATTGAGAACACCATTTCATTAATTTATCTTGAAACAACTGATATAAGTGTTTCAGATGCTCTAACTGCAATAGTTGATGGAACACAATATTATTCTATAAAACCAATTACTTATTTCCATTAGAAAGAATAGAAAGGAGAACATGGAATATGAGTTTTTTTTTCCTTGAAGTCCTACGAAGAACAGAAGTCACCGACATATTTTTGTGTTGCAATTTGTGTTGGTCTTTATTTTAGGCATTTTAACTCTACGTTTTCAGGATGCTGCCTGGAATGTAGTGAAATCACGCTGTACCTAATAGTGATACTGGCATGGTTAATGCATTGTTAAGGATGTGACATTGATTGGTTTTTAATGTGTGTATATTATATGCTACATCCTGCCATAATAGTACCCATCAGTTTTCCTCATGTAGTTGAAGTAGAAGTTCTTTTCAATTAGAATGGAAGGTTTGTCTGCCTGTTCAATTTTAGGAACATAATTTCAAATATATGCTCCATGTTGCTGATACTCTTAATATTCATGCATGTTCAGTAAGCTCTCAAAGGAGCGCCAAAGAAATCTGTTTCAACATACAACTGCCATCATGTTCCTGGTTAGTTATGATTGTTATCAGTGCATCACCTGAACCACGAAGCGTATGGTATTGTTGCATTTGCTGATAATATTGTTCTTATGCAGGTAGGAGGAGTTGTGGGCACTGTTGTGTTTGTATATGCAGAGTCCATTATTCATATTTATGCTCCCGGGTAAGAATTTCTGATGACTGAATGATGTTTCTCTTGAGGAAAAGTGAAGATGAGATGTCAGACGAAGTAGATAATATTATGAGACTCTTCTATCAATAACTACTTACAGCTAAATTCAATGTTGGAGCTGATATTGTTGGATTATATAAAATTTTCTGTTCATCAGAATTCTTGAAATATCATTTTTTTTAAAAGATCAAGCTTTTACCTGAACGGTTTACAATATTTTTGTTTACCTTTTTTTCCCCATTTCAATTCTCAGTCTATGGATCTTATCAGAAGGTCAAATTACAAGGGAAATAGCAATCTCTCAGGTATAAATTTAAATATTTGTTTACTTAATATAAGTGTACCATATTTCATCTTTTATCAGACAGGTCACTTTTACATGCCACATGACGAGATTCTTCTTGTGAAAAGAAAAGTTGAACTCTCTTAAAATAGCATTCCTCTATGCAATACTTTGTCGCTTTGTCTGGAATGACACAGTTACTGGCACCCAATTTAAATTAGCTTTCTCCTTTCTTTCCTGTATCAACTTATTTGCCAAATAATAAAGGTTAATACCCATAGACAACTTCTTTATATATGTGCTCTGTTTTCCCAACAGTTGAAAATAATGATACCTTGCATAGTTTTGGCTGGCCCTGTTGGACTTGGCTTTGGATATATGAGGTAAGTTGCTACAAGGATTTTTTTTTAGATGTTGATTGCCCTTTTCAGGAAAATTCATTATTAAATTTTTTGTTCATGATTTCAGTGCAGCAGGAAATAACATTTTCTCTTCTGTGAGCCCTGCTCTGTCTAGTATGCTTATAATTGCCTCAGTAAGTCACTCTCCTGTGTTGACTGCCATTATTGTTCAACAAATTACCTGTTAAGTTCTATGTTCTTGGTCTGAATTTAATTTAATAACAACATTACTAGGAAGAAACTCCTTTTGTTCTCAATATTAAATTTGCCATTGCAGTGTGTTTGTTTTTCTATGGGACAAGCAAGAGCTTTCCAATCTGGTTACATATTTTATGGTATGTAAGGGCTGTATACGTAGATATTAAAAATATGAATTAAGTATTCTTTTCATAATAAATGAGCTCTTGTAGGTGGACTTTTGATATCTTCTGGAGCTTCACTAGGTGCATTTCTGCAGTGGATAATTCAGGTTCTTATGTGTTTTAATTATCTTAACCTTATATATTACTGATTAGTTATCAACTGTTTGTGTGGCAATTTTAACTGCAAAGAATCCGAGTTTTCTTTCCCTTGTTTGGATATGGAGCAAGAATGAAAGGCGGTAGATATTCTTATATTTAATACAAAAAAGGATTCATTAATATTTTGTCATATCTTTAGATGCAAAGCTCCATTTTTTCCTTACCATCCTCCTCTTTTGTAGTGAAATTTGAATGTGGGTCCACAGAATTTTAACTATGTTTCCCTCATTTTCTCTTCCCTCTCTCCTTGATTTTGTTATCCAAATGGTGGAAAGAATTACCTCTCAAGAGTTTTCCTGTCATTTCCCTTTCTTTTTCTTAGTTTCCTTCAATCCAAACAAGATGTAAACTTAGAGGGTTTTTATTGATATTTCTTGTGCCTCTTTTTGGTGACTATCAGGTTATTGTGTGTGGGAAAACATGTTATATTTCCCTTTCAGAGTTGTGGGTGAATATCATAAGGAATAAAGATGTTCATGAGGTTATTATACTGTACTCTTTAGTTTATGGTCATTCAAATTATTTCCCTTTGTAAAGTTAACTTTCACTAGGTAATGGATGCTGAGAGATGCTAATTGACATCTGTTTTGTCTGTTAAGTTTTTCTCCCTCATGCTTCCAGCCACAATCAGTTCAGGCATGGCTCAGATTGCTTCTCTCACTGATCTTTATTTTGCATCTCTCATTCCAAATGCTGGTGCAGCTCTTTCTTGTAAGTAAATGAATACCCTTATTTGGTGAAACTGCCATTATGAACTGCATAGAAATTAACATTTTGGCTTTGAAGTTTGGTTCTACCGCTTTATATTTCCTTCTACGGCATAGTTTCAGAGTTTTTATACTACATATTAGCATGTTTTACAGCTAACTATAATGGTCTGAAGAAAACAGTAGGGTGCTTGATATCTCTTCTAGGGGTAGTGCTTGGTGTATCACTGTATTGATCTATTCTGGAAAGGGAGTGTATGAGTTGTGTATTGATCTTTTTTAACGACAAAATTTCCAGCGTTGCATCTAATGACATGCTACAAGTTCACTTAAAGTTTATGACTTTAAATACGGAGTTTGGTAATTGACTATATTCTATGATCAGATGCATACCTTTTGGCTATGGCACCAGTGGGCATACTCTCAAGCATGATTATGCTGCCACTTTTACCTACTATCACGAGACTAGCAAAGGTATTGAACTCATACCTTATTACCTTACCCTTGCTATTCCTTCTATATTTTATTTAGGGAACTTGTTTTTTTTAATGACTAAATGACTCACAATTCTTATTTATTGGTGAATTTTTGCAATAAAAAAATGTAGACTTTATCACGGCCAAGTCTGAAAGGGAATCTAAAACAAGCTATTTTACTTTGCATGGTGAGTTTCTATTCCTGATTGGTGGGCTACAGAGTATCTTAAATTTAGCACAATTTATGAAAATATTCTATTTGAAAGATATTATTTTTGAATTGTCAATTTATAGCCTTGTACATTACATTACCATTCCAATCAGATACTCACCAAGAGTTGGTGGAAATACAATCCTAGTTAGCAAAGAAAGAACTGATAGTATTGAAGTTAGGTTTTCTTATCTACCTCCACTCTTGAAATGGAATTTTTTGCTGGGAATATACCTTTGTATTGTCTGACCTACCAAAATTTGAAGGGATTAACTAATTTACTTTTGTATTATGCATTGCTTTTGTTCATTTCAGTGCTTGAAAGATCAGTTATTCTGTAAATAGTGCTCATAATTCTGCACATGAAAATGTCTGGATGTAATTGATAATGTAGTATTACAAGTTGGAGATGCAATTTGAAGCATTAGGTGTTGGAGTTGGTCTATTACTTTTGTATTAAAATGTATTATTGTTCCCAATAAAATAGCAGTTCTTAGTGACCAGAATCACTTCTTATGGTGTGCTTGAGTTCAGTGCTTGGTTGTTTTATATACGAAAGTTTGAATGTGTCTTCGACGGCAGTGTACACAACAAAATATTATGCAAGCTCCAAAGTTTATATTGGGTTCCACTAATCTTGGACTCTGAAAACAGATATTTGCTTGCCCAAAAGGAGGGCAGTGCCATGATTAGATTTCTGATAGATTGCCCTTTGCTCATGTATGTCAGGTACTTGTCCTGCCAATTTTTTCAACAATGTGTGCATTGGCCCAGCCAATTGTACGTTTTCTATTTCAACGATCCATGTTTGATTCTTCAGCGAGTGCTCTAGTATCATCTTTGTTTGTTTGTTGTGAGTATCATAGCTGTTGTTTGAGATAATTGACAGTACATTCTCTCAAGACTTATCTTAGTTGAATTTGAAGAGCTTGGTTTCCAAACTTTTCTGTTTGAAGAAAGGCCATAGCTGACTATTGCTCTCATTGAAATACTGTAATATTTAATTTCTTCCCATCTACAGATTCCCTAGGTTCACCGTTCTGCATTGCCAGAGAATTGCTTATTGTGGTGTTTTATGCTCTTGGAGATGGACAAAAGCCATTTCTTGTCAGTATGATTGCTATTGCTTTAAATGCCATCCTCGACTGGCTTTTTGTCACAAAGTTTTACCTCGGAGCTCAGGGACTGGTAATTTGTTGCTGATGTTCTTTTTCTCAGTAGTTGGTAATAGAACTTCAAAGCTGTGAACTATAATAATGGTATTCAATGGTCTTTAGGCACTTTCAACATCATTTGCAACTTCGATGTCAACAGTAATGCTTTTCTTTCTCCTCTCGAGAAAGCTAGCAGTAGCAGGTATTAAATCTACAGAACAGAAAGGATGTTTTGCCATTATATTATTTTTCAGCGAGATGTAATTTTTTGCTGCATTCACAGGAGCAGTTGATTATGCATCAATATTTGGAACTTGTTTGCTTCTCCTTTCAAGCTGCATAGTCTCTGGATTTACTGCCTTCCTCACCCATCAGATGCTGTGCAATGTCATGTCTTCGGCCGTATTCATTGGGTAATGAAAAAACTGTCTTAATATACCTCTCAACATAAAAATGAATGTATGCTGAATTTTATTCATCTGTTATGTAGGCTCCTTAGGATAGAAGAGCTGCTTGCCATCTCTTTGGGCGGGCTTGCAGGGATGATGGGCTTCTTCGTTCCACTATTGTTGCTACATTTCTCTGGGTTCAAACTCGCGAGGGATCTTATTAGGACATTGACAAACAGATGATAAGTTTCCTTCCCTGGCTGAATTTCGCATCTCCCTTGAAAAAGAAGAATACAAACTCTTATTAGTCGAGAGCCTAACTGGTACCCGGAGGTGATATGCAGAGAGGTCCTCTCAGTGGCAGACCTGGGGAGAGTTAGAGGGTAGCATAGAGAGTGTATGGAGCACGAGAAAGTACCCAAAAATATTTTCGAAATTGAATGGAGGGAGCCGCAAAGCTGTGGACCACACTTGACCAATTTTCTTTCCCATTTTTTCGTGCCTTGACTAAATTTCTTCTTTGTGAGCTTCGAGTTTGATACTTTTGGACCCGTACTTAGTATGATTTGAACGTCAGATGAAGAAGAACGCTAGGGCACATGTCAACTCATCAGTAGTTGATTGACTTATGAATGTTTATGTATTTCACCCTTATTAATTAATTATAGATATTTTTTGCAAGATTACATATAGAAAGAGCATTTAAATTGTTTATGATGGTAACAAATTGTGAGAAAATTGAATAAGAAAAGACAAAGAGATGATTCCATTGTTGTATGAATATATTGGTGGTAGAACTAGAAATGTATAGTGATTCATTACTGAAACCACTCCTACCACAACTTTATAATGATTAATATTGCAGTGTTACAGAAAAATGAGAATTCAGGTAATTTTGTTGAATGTGCAAATTGGATGAGCAAACAATAAAGTCAGTACTACACCAATAGCTTGTTCACAATCACAGCTCTGTTGGTTGGCTGCACACAAACAACGTTGCTCTTTCAATGCAAATTAATCTCTTCTATCCTTCCACGCATCATCGGATAATCCTTATAATATAAATACAGCGCCTTCAATTTACCCGAACACTGCACACACTTACACTCTCAGTCTCACACTAACATTCCGCGTTAACTTTTGAACTTACAGTTGTGGAATGGAAACCATTGTTGAGACAGAAAAGGAGAAGGGAACAAGTTTTGCAGAAGAGACCAAGAAAATATGCAGTGAAGAGGCTGTTGAGATAGAACCCAAGACTGGGGTCTCCTTTCCCCTTATATTGGGTGATGGCAAGCACCTCAAATGTGTTGGTTTGAGGAAAAAGTCTGTGCTTGGCTTCAAAATCAAGATTTATGGCTTTGGTAAATCACTAGATATATATATGCGCTATATATCAGTCTACACATGTGTATCATATATGTCATTGTTCAACTTGCAGGGATCTATGCAGATAATGAAAAGCTGAAACATATGCTTAAGTCGAAGATTGGCAAAGCCCCAACGTACCCGACCAAGGAAATGTATCAGGTGGTTATTGACAGTGATGTGGGAATGATGGTAAGGTTGGTGATCGTGCTCTCCGGCCTCACCATGAACATGGTAAGGAACAACATAGATGAAGGACTCGGAGCATCTATAAAAAAACTAACTGGTGAAAAAAAGAATGAGGACCTTGCCAACAAGTAACCATCACTGTTCTAATTCTGAACTCTATGATTATACAATTCTACTTGGCAAATTAGTACAATTTACCTATTGCAGCCAAACTCTTCTGTGTTGATAGGATCCTGGGAGAAGTAACGGACAACATTAAGCTGACATCGGGATCTGTAATTGAGATTTCTCGTCTTCCGGGATATGTTCTGCAGGCAAAAGGTCAGAATACAGAGATGGAACAAAAAAAATGATCATCTGTTCTACATATGTAGAGTATATTTTCACATAAGTTTAACAAAAAGTGGTCTCAATGGTGCAGTGAAGGGAGAGGTGCTGAGCAAGGTTGAGAGTGAGCTTCTTTGCAGAGCTTACATCAACCTGTATCTGGGAGACGATCCATTCGACAAACGAGCCAAAGAAAAATTTGGGATGTCCCTACTCTCTCTTTTCTAGTACATACTAAGACAGTTCATTATATAGGCTTCAAGAAATAAGGTTCACTCTATTTGCTAGTGAGTGAGAAATTGCTTAATAAGGATATCATGTGGTAAAAAGCTGATCACTATTACATAACAGAAGTGGTGTTAATCCCCATTTCCTACATTCCATCCATGCATTTCAGTGTTTCCCTATATTTATAGCAAAAAGATCTAGCCTTTACCATTGCAAAGAGGCCGCAGAGAAACATTCATAACTAATGACGTATTAATATTGCTAATGCAGGCACATAACTCCTATAAACTGAATAAGACGATGCATATAAATTGCAGTCTAACCTCGATTTAGACCATAGATGTGATCAGTGTAAACCAAAAAGAACTTTGCTAGGATCCAACTGGTCACTGCAATAATTCGAAGACAGAGTCGAGAGCTCTTGATGATCCTTAGTTCCTTACACTCCCCAAAAGGTTTCAAGACTATAAAGGGGGATTCAACAGCAGCAACTCCACACATAACATGGTTTTGCAAATCTTCATCACCCAAATCTGCAAGAGACTTTACCCTCCATAAAACTCAGGCCACTGTGTCTGACCATACAAGTACCGACAAAGCTTGGATGTTGAGGATGGTGGAAAGCATAATTTAGTCGAATACATCAAAACAAAATACCCCATTGAGTTCATTTGAATACGTGATTGTAAGTTGTTCTTCACACATTCTTTAACAAAAGAATCGCACATTAATGATCTCTACATCTCCCACAAATTTTGAAACACAGAAACAGAAAATATTTGGCAACCAAAACTGATACATATATATTTGCAATTAAAACACACACATATCCACAAATTTCTATAAATGCTAGCTATATAAACTACTAACTGGTTTCATTAGCAGAAGCAAGCACGAATTCGACGTACAGATTTTTCAAGGCAATCATCACTGTCATTAGTACCGGACCCAAAATCGCTCCCTGTCAAATTCCATTCCATATATATGAGCAAAGAACAGAGTCTCAATGTATAGAAGTAGCTAATAAATGTAAACAATTACCTCCAAATATGAGGGAAAAAGAGCCATCCCTCCAAAGATGCTCAGGCCAGTCAAGTAAGCGTTTTGGCCAGGCATTTCTTCTTGTATATAAGCTGTCCCATACTCTAACAATATGAAATGCAGCGTAAACAACACTATGGCTTCAATGTACCTTGCCTCCATGGCCAGCTGCCCCACCGCCGGCACCGACGCTATCCAGCACGGCACGATCGGCAACACGCCGGTCATCAGTGCAAGAAACGTCGACACGTACAAGAAATGTATTTGGTAGAATCTGAACAGCAAATACGTGCAACAACCCTGATACAATGTCACTTTCGCGGCGGCCACTAGCACGCTCTTCACCGCATGATCAAGAACCTGACCGCACCGGTCTCGGATCGATTTCGACAGCGGGAGCATGCCGAAAACCTGGTCCATCACTCCTCCGGATTCGGTGGTTATGAGGTAGTAGAGAAGCCAGATGAACACCATGAGCTCCGAGATCATGTTCAGGAGCTCCGCCGCGCCGGAGACGATGGACACGGCCATGAAGAGCAACAGGTTGGCGCCGCCGAGGAAGATCATGGCGAGACTGGCGAGGACCTGTTTCGTGACGCCCACGCTCTGGAGGACTAGCTTTTTTATCCTCTCCAGCAGATCCTTCCTTCTGATTATTGACATGAATTCCCGGAAAATACCGTTGGTCTCCCGGAAAATCAGCTTCCACTCTCTGTTCTTCACCTTGGATTGGACGCTGGTGAATTTCTCCGTCAAGAACTCGAGATGTGCTGACGCATTGGTCGTGGAGGCTGAATCGTCGTCGGTACTCGTCAGAACCGGCGAGTGAGACGCCGTCGACGACCGCGGTTCGTGGGAACAGTGCCGGACTCCGTCCAAAATGTCGGTGAAATTGTACTGCATCGCCAGAAAATCAATGTTCTGCGAGACGGTGTCGTATAGCTTGGTGGCGTAGGCGTCGATGAGCTCTGGAATCTGTTTCTCGTCCATCCATTTCTTGATCCCCATCCTCTCCGGGTAGTTGTTTTGTTCCAGGTGCTGCTTGAGCGAAACGACGGCGTCTTTGCTCTCCACCCCGATTTTGTACGAGAAGAAGAAGAATCCGAAGACGGAGCCGGCGACCATCACCAGAATGAGCCCGATCCCGACCGTTGTCTTCAATCTGCCGAGCATTACGGTTGTAATGTAACGGCTAATTTTCGCGAGAATCGATTTATGTTCGGGAGCTTTTTTGATTCGCCGGACGGAGGAGATGGTGGAGAGCGTGGAGGTGTTTGTGACATTGCAGCCACTGGCGTGGGCGAGGAGGCAGGGGAGGACGAGGATCGGGACGGAGAGGAGGCCGATGTGCTCGTAGGCGACGAGGAAGAGAGCGAACGAGACGAGCCATTGCATGAGCTTGGAGAATCCGATGGTTTTGCAGGCGGCGGAGGGGCGGCGGATGAGGTAGAGGAGGGCGGGTTGGGGGTCGGTGGGGGGGGGGGGGGTGGGGGGGGGG
>JAYMTF010005354.1:0-11694 GCA_036897485.1 Pelargonium nanum | reverse complement strand
AATTCTTGTTATTATTCGATAGTTTGGTCTCCAAGATATAAGATTTCAGTAATTGATAAACACAGTAAACTTCGATTGCCCACTTTACTTTTGAGTACTACTTCTGCTTACTAAGAAATATATCTTCATCACTGAATAAAGACTGGAACGGATGAAGTATAATTATTTTTTTCAGACTTAAAGTTACGAAATTATATGATTTAGTAGATGGCATTCTGAGTGTAATGAGGAACAATAATATTAAATTTAGTTGTTTTTTTATATTTAAGATTATGGATCAACCAACCCCCAGTTTTCTCTTACAAGGAAATCCCATTAGTTTTACTATTTCACTATACGTTAACGAACGAAATTACTGTAAGTTGGGCTCCAATATAGACTCCTTCTAGTCCGCATTATCGGAGTACTCTAACTAAGTGCTTTCTACTAAAAAAGAAAACACCCGTATGCATAACTATTTGAAGCTTAATCGGGGACTTTCCATTCATTGAAATTCCTAAATTACCTAAAGAAGCTCTATCCTTTCTTTTGTAACCTAATCTATTACTTTAAAGACAAGAAATGATACTATCTCTTTAATAAGTAAGGTAACTAAAATCCGCGGTTGGATAGAAAGCATTGTTAAGCTTGGTAAAAAAGTAAGTATCTATGCAAAAAATAGAAAATTTAAGAAGAGCAGAACCTTTGCTAAATGTTTGGTTCTAATATTTGTAAGTATGAAAATAAATACCATTCGGAAGTTCGTGCAATATAAAGGCAAGCATAGCTTTTAAAGCTGGCCTAGACTTTTCAGCAATCGTACTAACGGGAGCGCTTTTAGTAGATTCTCAGTCAGATAGCTTATTTTTATTGTCTACGCTAATTGAAATTTAGGAAAAACCTATACGGATCCATGGGTACAACTCGATGAACAAATTATTTTGTATAAACGGGGATACCCCTATTAAGTCACGGAGACCCACGACCCCTTCAAATAGGATCCTGCATTTGGTTACAAGAAAACCTAATTCCTCGAAGAACTCTTAAGAACTATACCCCGAGAGTACTTAATATCCAGAACAAGCAACGTAGGTTTTTTAACAATATTAAAGTCAATTTTCCTTAGTATACGATCTGATAAATAATGGAATTCCTAAAGGTAAGAAATCCTAGAGTATCTGTTCCAACTTATGAGCTTTATCTTCTCTTAGTATAATGATTTTCGTTGACAGAAAATGAATACCCCTCAAACAATTAAACTCAACAATTGCATTATATTACGCTCTAGTTCGCTCTAATTGAAAATTGAATTGTAAGCTAAAAGGAAATCTTGAGTAGTTATTTCCCTTGTTACAAAGCTTTGGTCTTTAGGAATAAGGCAGCTAGAAGTAGAAATAATACTAAGGAAAGTCCTGGTGTGTTAAATAATTTTCAAACCTAGTGAAAGTGGACTTCATACAGATTGCTCCGTTGAAAAACCTTTAGAGGAAAAAAGATTAGTACGCCGTCGACTAAATCTACCTAAGATTTTAGGTTTGAATTGCCTCAATGCTCTTTGAGTAAATCTAAAAAGTATCTTTTAAAAGTGCAGAGGGAAGATTACAACCAATAATACAAGAGCTCTCGTATACGAAGTAGATAAATAGGATTATACGGTTTTATAATCTAACCGGGCGAAGATTACTGTATAAAGAGCTTGACTCTATATTAAGGTTCAACTGAAAAAACCTATAATTAATTACAAAAAGCCCATCGGGCCTGGGAGGATTCTTTTTATAGTGACTATCCCGACAGTGCACTGAGGAGCCCCTCTTATTCTTAATATAGATGACTTCGAAATGTTCTATTATTCGGCAGGCAGTATATATCTTATACACAATTATTCATTGACTTCAGATAACTTTTTTGGTAAACAACGCAGGAGAATGCTTGTATAATCTTTATTAAATCTGAGCTACTTACGAATATGCAGAATATCAAAACGATTAAAAATTATACTCACAAAAGAGGCCCCGAAGGGAAACAGTTTAGCTAGGAAATGTGTAATAATACTAGGATCTAAGTTCTTCTCGTATACTATCATTATTCGCAAAATCTGCGTTATACACACATAAAAAAGGGAAACCCCCATTGAGGTTTAAATACGGATACGCTCCTGAATAAGTCGAAAAAGATAGTCTATATTATGTGATAGATTAAGAACGAGTAAGGAGTATAAAAAAGTAGAGGAGAGACGCTTATCAACACACCAATTTTCTCCTTAATAAGTGCTTATAAGTTTAGATTTGATGCTCTTGTGAGATGGTGGGAACCGGGGATTTAAATCATATTATTTTTAGTGTGATTTAGGCCTTAGAATGAAAACGAGCTGCGAAAAGTTTCCAGTTTGAGGAATGCTTCAAAGATAAAGGGACTCCGCTTATATCTTGACTATTAAAAAATAGGATAGTGCGGGGATATATCCCCCGTTTTATAAATTATTCTTATCGAATGGGTTCCTATTTTAGCTATACCCCAGAAACCCAATTTCCAGACTTGAGCTTTTTTGAAACTGTTTGATTGATTACACGAACGTTACTGAATTCTTGTGTTAAGCAAATAAATCTATATTAGACTAGGGCTTTATCCAGAACAGCTAGTCCAAGCAAATATCCATACAAAAAATTATTTTATATTGTTTACATTTGATTGGGAGCGATAACATATAGGAATTCATCTGGCGCTTTTTTTATACCCGTGACTGAATACGTATAAGAGGGCTCCTTGTAATTCATAAATTATACGAAAAAGCAACTAAAGCACACACTTGAAAAACTCTTTGCCCGCTAAAAGATAATTTAGTGGCTCTTTACTTTGGTAAAACTACTCAATGTTGGGATTAAAACCCGCGACCGCCTTCTAGATCGGACTCTGATCTGTCAAAGTAAATTTGAATAAAGAGTAGTAAGCTACTCAACTGCTGCCAACAGTCTTTCTATCAGGAGTACTTTTATTGGATTCCTAATTTTAATTAAAGTAATTAAGTAATTCGTTATTAATTTTGCCTAGCCGGAGCTGTCTTCTCCAGATAAAATAGTATTACAAAAAACGTCGAATCGGGGACTTTCGGGATGCTTTAACACTTGTAAAAGTACGACTAGATAATAGCATTCTGTAGGAGTATCCTCCATAAATGTGAAATGAGATTCTAACTTCTAACTTAGAATAAGTCTAATTCATAGTATGAATATGAATTCTGGTTTTTTGCCAAGTTCTAATGCTAAATTTCCTTTTCCTATTCGTTGTTACACGAAAAATTTGCAGAAATTCAAGAACAAATTCTGCGCTATTTATATTTTACAAATTAGTGCTTTGGACAATAGGACTTCGCAGTTTAAAAGAAAGATGTATTCTGACGGAACGCTATGGATTTTCAGCGTACTCTAATTAAGGAAAGGAGATTCAAAATTGCCTCATAACTAAAAGAGCAAAACCTTCTCTTATTAAGATTGCTTGCTTAAATTACGCCCGAGCTCTAAATATTATATGAGCCTTACTTTAAAGCACTGTGACCGGACTTAAAAAGTGTCACAACTAGATACATTCACGGGGACCTTACACAAATTGATTGGTTCCTAGGTTTCTATGCTGCTAATAAAAAGGAATGAGATAAACTTTATCAAAGTGACTGGCAAGCTACTAGAATCACGGGTTCCTTGTGCCCAAACAAAATAGAGGTTGTGGCTCATATGTTAAGCTAAGTATAGAATAAAGATATCCAATACGAGTAATGTTGGGAAACCCAAGCCTTTCTTACAACCCCAATGTACGAGGGGGTGCTATGTGATCCGGTTCTAATAGAAAGAAAAAAGGTACCTTGCATGCCCAGCTATTTCTATAAATAGAGTAGCTCAAGAGTTCAAAGGGGTAGTGGAAGAAGTTTTTTTTAATAGGCTGATATATAATTAGAGTTATACAACGAACACTTGGTTATTACTTGTTCTTACTTGTTCTTAGATTACTTACTGGGGGTGCCATAACAATCTTCATAAGCAGAGGCAATCCCGAAAAGTTTTGCCCAGAACACATGCTTTGATTATTTTTATTACGTGAGACCTTGAACGGATTTCCTATATTCGATAAAGCACCCCCTTCAAAAGCGTTCATACTGCTGTTTACTTTTCGAGAGTGTCCCTATCTTTCTTGGATAAGCGTATAAGAAAACATAGACTAATATGGGATGCTATATCACCGGCACCTCAAAAGAAAGACTAAAATCCGAGGATAGCCTAAATGAAGTGTACAAATAAGGTCAAGTACCTTGAAAAAGCTTTCTGATCTTAAAACTCTATGAATAAATAAGTTAAACCTAAACGACCTTGATACTTCAGCACAGAGCTCTTGCTTAATCAAGTTTTATTTTTCTACTCTTATAATTAAGCTAACTATAGGTTTATTATATTGGAGTGCAAGGGCAGGTAGTCGGTCTAACAACCACGGGGAGAGCCCTTTTTCTATAAAGGAGCCCTTCCCAATATGTGCACATCGCCTATTTTTGAAAGTATACAAGGTGTGTCCTAGACGACCGTATTGCGTCTGTTTGTACTTTTCAAATTTAATTGAAATTAAAATTTTAAGTGATCCATGGATTGGGCTTCCAAGTAGCTTTTCTCAGAAATATGAGCCCCGACTTTGGTAGGCAAATAGTACAAAAAGGATAGAGTACGCAGTTCACTTAGTGGATGAAAATGAGTAAGTATGCCGGTTTAAGTGATTTCTTGTTTAGTCAAAATAAAGGGTATCCGCCAGTGCTTATGGAATTCTAGAAAATAGCTAAAGCTTCGTGCTGGAGTGTTAATCTGATTCCCTATAACTATATCTGTAGGAGTGGTTTTCGAATATTTATGCAAGGCCAAGACACTGCTTGATTGCACTTCTTTGATCAGGCAAAGGCATTTGTCCCTAGATTTTCTAATCTAATAGGATATATAGTTGAAATAGTAATTTTGGCGAAAATCCGGTAAGTTAAATAACAAAGGATTCCCTAGATAGAATACTTAAACATGATAAAAGATGATTCCCTTTTTATTCTTCCTTTGAACAAAGCATTAAGGTTAAGGTAGATAATTGAGAGATAATATCTATAGTTCTTGGAGAGTGGAATGAAAAAATAAAGGGAATACAGTTTTTAAATAATTTGATGTCTTGACTTGCTCTAGTAGAAGGAAATTCCTAAAGTCCTGAATTCATCTACAATAAGTGAAATTTTAAATCTGTATTTAAAGGTTCGAACCTAAATTCCTAGAAATGCAGAGGATCGCTTAGTATCAATTATCAATTACTATTACTTTAAAAAGTCTTTGTTGATTTTGTTGAATAATGGATCTTATATCTCACTCAACTTAGCAGTGGATTATAGTAATAAATACCTTTTCTCTCAAATACTAAAAGCTAACTTCTTGTTTTTAAGACTTTAAATACTAGGTATAGGCATAAATTCGTTATATTCAAACGTAAAACGAGTTACTTAGGGAGACAATATATCAAAACGCTCTCTGACAGAAGAGTTTTGGGAGGACATCCATAGCGTGTCTGTGCTTGTTTTAACTCTAATTTTTAGTTAAATCCCCCGATCCTAACCCATAACATAAAAGGAATAGAGATCCTTATGGCCCAGTAGTAGCTGGTTGTAAAACGCATTCAATTAAAATTAAGGGCTTTTTGTCTTACCTAGATACTAAGAAGAATTTACTTTATTATTTCTCAAGACCCCCCATCCGAATTCTATAAGTAAGCTCCTTCTTTTTTGTGTCAAAAACTCTCTTATCCGGGCAAGGGAATCCTTATATTCAGACATCCTTTTAAGTGGGTTCCCGCTTTGGTGTATGTTGTCAGTTACAATTTATTCATTTGTTTGGTAGATATGCCCGCTTTTCTGTTACATTGAATAAGGATGGTCTAGAATGCCAAAGTTCTACAAGGGTAAATTACCTAAAAGCGTCGACTACAAAGCTCAATAGTTAGTTAATTAATAACTACCTTCCTTTCTTAATGTTATATACACGCGTGCTCAAATCCTTTTAATTATATTACATAGAATTCAACCTTACTACAAAAGAGAGCAGAGAGTTTTTGGCCTTTAAAATAGGTTACCTTTATCCACTTTTTTGAAATAAGGAATCCTCTTTATAAAAAAAAGCACTACCATCCTAGAGTCTTTTGATTTTGAGAACTTATACGGGTTTATACAATATATTAGGACAGCTTTTATGATTTGTTCGCTTAGGCTTTTGATTGCTTCCTCCTGACTCGGATAATTTGGGTTTTCCGGTTTATTATCCGTGCTTTACTGAGCTAGCCAAATTGTATTCGGGGTAAGGTTATTCCTTCTAACGAGCACAATTTTGTAAAATCAAAAACTACGGCTTACTTTATTGATAAGGGAAATTCTTCCTGGAAATCTTGGGATCTAAATATTGTGCTTTTATATACATATAGGTTTCACTTTCCGCGGATATTCATTATTCATTAATGAGTTAATTTTAGGTATTGTGGTATTGATTGAAACTCAGAATTGGACATATCCAAAGGGCGGTCTATTTGATGATAAATATTTAAAAATTCCAAGAACAGATTACCAAACGCTCTCAAATTGAAACATAGTTCAACCTTTCCTTTAAGTTGCATTAGTGCTTTCTCCAGAAATAAGATGTTCTATACACTTTTGTATAGGCTAAGCTCTAAATGTGTAATGTTGCTTTTTAAAGGGGTACTTATCTCCCTGGCGGAGAACTTGAGCATGCGTAAGAGAAAAGCCTCTTACAGTCATTTGAAATCAGAAGACTATAATACTCCGATAAAATTTATATTACCTTAAATAGACTCTCATGTAGTGTAAATAATAGACGACAGAAATCCAAATTATAGCTATGAGGATCCACTGTTTGAAACTTATAAAACATTACCCGAGTTAAGAGAAATTCATTAGACATTAGAAGAATCAAGGCTAGCTGTAGTATATATATTTGTGATTTCAATAGAAGGTACTCAGGAAAAATAGGCATTGATAGTAATATTTAGTTAGTTATTTACTCTAGAATTACAAGGCTATCCTAGCCCCTTAATTATCCTATAAATTTTATGCTGTATAGACTTCCTCTTAGAAAAAATGTTAGAAAAAGGAAGACCTTGAAATAACACCAAAAAGGGAAAGGCGCCCTCTAAAGGACTTTTTACGTAGTCCAAATCCAGTTTCTTGAAAATAGCGAGGAAATGGATAGGATTTATAAATTATTTACGAGGTCTCAGAAAGCTTATAATATAATTTTCTTTATTATCTTGGAACTTGCTACAGAAGGAAGTATCACTGACATCAAAAATGGAGTCTTAGCTTTTTAGGAGGTATTAGACAAAGAAATTTCCAGAAATACAAAATTGTCCCTACAAGAAGGCCTGTTACAATGGGTTTTGATCTCAATCCGACCCTCATTTGGGCCTATCAAGCATTAAAGCTAAACTAATCTACCAAAAGTGCCTCACCCGATAATTTTAAGAAATAGAAATACTGGTAAACTCAGGACGACCGAATTTATATGCATAGGTTGGTATCCACTACAGCAGTAAGACCCAGGAATAAAAAAAAATTGACAAAGTAGATCCTTATGTTTTCGGTGAAAAAGGCTCTAATTGATTCAAAATCTTAAGATATGGGTTAGTTTTCCCTCAAGTATAGGGAAAGGATACTGCCGAATGACTCTTTTTGTAGTTGCTCTGCTAGGATCAAAGGCAGATAAATAAAAATAATATTATATATCCATCACAAATTTACATTCCGAATCAGCTTCCGGAGAACTTTTCATGAATCTCCTTCTTATCTCTCCACATAGGTTCGCCTTCTTAGCCATATTACGCTTATGAGAATATACATACGTCTATATCTCCAGTCAGAACACTTAAAGTATCGGTGTTTTTTTGAAGCTTCTCAGATTTTTCTGGATCCACCATCAGTCCATTTACTTCTTTAGGTTCTCGGGACATCTATCTAATAGGATTAAAAAATGTAACTAATTGCGAACCTCCTTATTTTACAACAAAAGCTGAGTTGACTCATAAGCCTCTTCCTAGTGTTTTATTAGTAAAGGCCTTCTTAAGGACCCGATAGTATTAATTTAAGGATTTGCTTTTTACTATTACTGTGTAGCCAAATTACAACAGATCTAAGACTATATTAATAGGTAATTTTACAAAAGGGGTAGTATTAAGAGATTCTCCTAACCCGCCTTGCTTCGCTCAAAAGATAAAGTAGTTTTTTAATTCCGTCACTTCCCTACTCATCATCTTGCCAGTATATTATAAAAAGATGTAGAACAAACAGCCAGTAAGTAGACCTCAAAGTGCACAGAACTTTGAAGATTAGCTACGAGATTCTTAGATTTATGAAGCAGTTTGTAGTATTTTTGAACTGGTAGGAAGAATTTCTTTACCTTACATTATTTATGGTAGTCTAAAAAGCGAAAGTTTAATTACAGAAGTTCCTCCTGCAAATTTCTCTCTTAAATTCCCCCCGGTAGGCACCTGTCCCCGTACGTTATTCTGATGGGCTTTCTGCTCTGGACTATATATCTTGTAAAATAGGATACTTGGAAATTTACGTAGAGTCCCAGGGCTTCCTTATATTTTGAAACTCAGGACCTGCGCATTGAAAGTGGGTGTTCAAACTTTGAGAGATCCTAGTATTCGAGTAAATGCTAAAGCCTTTTTAATAATGTGATCTAATTCCGTTTGTCAAATATCCTTTGACTAAGGTAGTAATTCCGAATTGTTACAGTTGGAATCTTACATCTTATTAATGAGTAAACTTACGTAAAATAGAAGGTAACCCTTAGGCCGTATAACTATTAAGTAAAAGAGTTTAGTTCCAGCTGAAAGAAGCCCTAGGTTAAAGCATAAATCTTGCATCAGATAATAAAAATCACAGCTCACTAGCTTTTAATCTTGTATCCTGAAATACTGAACGAAATAAAACTCAAACTTTCTTGTTTAGAAATAGCTATCATAAATACCAAAGCAAAGCTTCTCAGATACCCCTGAACTAAAAACTGTTACTAAGGCCTATAATTATGATTCATCTACATCCTTGTTTTTACATAAAATATTCCAACTATTAACCCCCTTTTATAAATAATCTTATAGAAACAAAGCAGATTAGGTATAAATGGATTTACTAAAGATAAGTTTGAATCGAGATTGTTCCTTTGTTTATTCTTTTTTATGCTGTTATTTATGTGTTTACTTGTACCTTTTTTCGAGTTCCTTTTATTAAATCAAGTTTTCTTCTTTATAGTTTTATATTCATTTATACCCACTATTAAACTGGGTCTCCCTTTTCAAAAATATACTCCAAATTCCATGTATCCAACATAAAGAACCGGATTTCTATTCTAAACTCTAGAAACTCCTTTTTTATGTAATTTTTTTACAACCCCGGGGTAACACGTTTTTTAGTATGATACAGTACATATATCTTTATGTCACTGATTGGGTATAGTTTTATCGATCTGGGGCCTCCACGACTTCAACAATGTAAAATATTTTTAGTGCTTTGTACCTAATCAGGAACAATCAATAATTATTAACAAAAGATAGACGGGATACGAATTCAGTCGAGGTAACCACACTTCGGTACCTCAATTATTATCTGAATGACATAATACATGCGGCTTTTGGTCCACAGCAATTCTAGTTTTTTTTAAGTCCTAAAGGATATAGCCCCTTTTTAGTTACACTAAATAACTGGTTACTTCTTTGAAATAGGATGCTGAAAATTACTAGGATCAAGACTGAGTTATTCCCATTAACGAAAGCGGGCTAAACTAGAACTCTAATCTGGTAAACTAAGGTAAATAAAGTCCTCTTTCTTATTATACCTAATTTTGCTGCTGAGAAAGATCTATTCGAGCTTTTCAAAGGGAGTTAAAGCATAAATTTAAGTTCTAAGATTATCTGACGCCTTATAACATACTTTTAGGCCGTTTTGCGTAAGATTTTCCTATTTCTTTGTTTTACTATATGGTTCTATATGATTTTGGTTCCTAGTCTAGTAGACATTAAATCAGGTTTATGTATGCTAGACTAGGAGCCTATGAGTACTAGATAGCGTGTTCCTTTCCACTATTGAAATAAATTTTATCTTAAAGCATTTCAGATCTTATATATATAAATAAGTGATCCGTAGAGTTTTCCTACTCAAAATATGAGTGTAATATACCAGCAATACGAACAAGAATCTTACGCATAGACACCGGATCCATATCGAGATAAATTCGATAAATAAAAGGAATTCCTTAAGCAATAAAACAGAATATGCATGGACTCCTTATACAACGTAGGAGGATTCGAACCGCCGATACATAAAGATTTATTCAACTGCTCTATCCAACTGAGTTAAAACTAGCTCTCCTAAAGATTTCTGGTTGAGGACGAAAAACACGGGAAAATTTAATATTTATCATCCAGTTTTAGTTCACAACTGGACCATAAGCACATAACTCACACGAGAGCGGTTTCTCTCTTTCTATAGGATTTTCTTGAATAGCACAAGTGTCTTGATCTATCAGCTGCACTTTACCTTTGCGTGACACGATAAAAGTTAAGAAAATGGCTTAACCGCACTTCCTATTTATATTATGTGCTTTACCATTTCCTGAACTTTACTTATAAAAAAGGGTGGACTCCAGATGTCTTACGAATCGAGTTTGTGTTGATAAATCAAGGGACATACAGTTCTGAATAAAGTCCTTTAGTTTAGTATAGAAATAAGAGAATAAAATTAGGTTTTTCAGATAAGATTTTTTCTAAAAAGTTTAAGGATAAAAGATATTCTTTCACAGAGCATACTTGGCCTTATGGGCTCTCCTCCTATTCTATTTTGTTATTGTATCATTTGATTGAACAAAGTTACTTTAGGTAGTATGAATAATTTAAATAGGGGATGCCCTGCCGTTGCAAAAAAGCAAGGTAAGTCTATAATCCTGTATTGTACCAAGTATACTTTTACGAAACACCCTAATATCATATCTCTCCGTCCTGGTTACTTTAATAAGAAGTGTTATAGAATAAATCTTTGTTTTTGATAGTTAAGGTTTCGGCCTTGCAAGGAGCCCTATGGATTTTCCATTTTTGTGAAGACACTTTTAGCAAATGAGATAGGGCACGGGTAAGAAGAATTTCTGTTGTAAGCTAGCCTAGTAGAAAAGTATTAAATCCAGTTTTTATATTTTACATTGGGTAAGACTCTAGTTTAAAAAGGGTTCTCTGTAGCTATTGTACCTACTGTATTAGATAGTAAGTTTAGTAGTTATAGTATTCTTATATTAGTTTAATAGGTATCTACTTAAATATGAAAATATGAAATAGATGTATTAGTAAATAGTATTCTACTGTATTACTTGTTGTATTAGTATAAAGTCTATTCCTCTTTTTCTTTGTTCTTACTGCTACAAAGAGGAGAGAGAGACCTTAGAGAGATTAGTAATGCGTGTTGTACCTGACCGTAGGCATCCAGAGTAAGGGAAATGCAGTATATTGAGTATACCTACTTACGTATACCTACTTACGCTATAACCAACAACTGGAAAACGGAACTTCTTTAGCCTACTTACTTTCTTACTCTCTATACCTATCTCCTCAGTCTTCATAGCTTGACCTTCTTTCTCAGTGAAATAGGTAACTGATTGC
>JAYMTF010005353.1:0-11695 GCA_036897485.1 Pelargonium nanum | reverse complement strand
CAACGAATGGGGTCCCGTTTGGTTTGAAAGAGAGTTCTTAGTTTTATATAGGTTGTTGCGTTTATGTTTTAGTTTGGTTTTACTGCTTTCTTTTGCTAGTTTGGACTTTAGGTTTTTGCTATTTCCTGTTGTCAGTATTAGTTTTTTTCTTGGTGCTTAGGTTGTATTCCTGTTTCCATTTTATGGTGTGTTGCCTAATGAAATGCTTCCTATTTCCTCTAAAAAAAAAAAAGTATAAGGGCCTAGGTGTGACCTGTATGTATAAATAATGGGTTAATTGGTCAATTGGGTCGCGGAGAATAGAGAAACCAAATGGGTGACACCAACCTCTTCGAAGGATTGCCTCCTCCGTCTATACAACAACACCACCTGCAACAACAATCTACTGCTCGCAACACAGATGCTGTCCAGCCTCCGGCTCCGGCGCCGGCGCCGGCTCTCAAAAGCGCCCTCAAGCGACCAAAACCCGCCGAACCCGCCGAACCACCCACATCTGAAGGTTCACTCCTATTTCTTCACAACCACTCGAATCGTTTCATTTTTCTGATTTCTTGTGCAATTTTCACGTTTTCCGAGCAGAATTTTAGCTAAATTTTGGCCTTTGTAGTGTGCGAAGAATTTTCCTTTCGAACACCGATTAATGTTGCGGCACCTTAGGGTTTTATGATCGTGAAGTGAAATTAGTTATTTATGTTTTGGATTGAAGATAGTGTATCCTATTTATATTGGCTGAGAAAATGTGACATTGTGCCAGCATTTTGAATTTTTGATAACATGTTGTTGGGTTGAATTTTTTTTTATGCAAAGAACTATACTTAACTGATCCTCAGAGCTGCAATTCCTTTGTTCTAGTGGATTTCTCAGCAACCATTGTGTAGTTTTTTGTGGGTTTCAAGTTCCAAATTGCATTAGCCGTGTATATTTTGGTATATTATTTTTCAATGTAATTCTTAGCGATGGCATTTTGAATTTTTATCAAATTTTTTTGGATAGGATCCTGTTATACAAGAAAACTATACTTTACTGAACCTCAGAGCCGCATTGGCTTTATTCCGGTGAATTTCTAAGCAATCAAACCAAATGTAATCCTTGGACAAATTGCTTTAAAGAATTTGTGGAATATACTTTGGGTTGTTTGGAAGGCTGAATTGTTCATTTGTAATTCTCAGCTGTTGCTCCGACTGAAAAGCGCTTGAGATTCAAAACCACAACAGATGCCTCCGAAATGCAAGTTATTGAAGCAATGCAAAAGATAGCATCTCATATAAAGAATCCTTCGAAGTTTGGCAAGGCTTCAAAGCTTGCTGTACAGCTGATACAGGCTGGAAGTGTCAAGCCAGGGACTAGTGATTACTTCTTTGCCATACTAGAAACTGCAATGTCATCGTCTATATCTTGTACCGATCCTTCGGTGCGAGCGGGCTATCATGCACTGTTCTCAGCAGCACAAGATGCTGTTGAGGTAAGGTTTTTCTTTGTTTCTAAGTATAGGATTATCATGAGTTATCATATTTTTTAATACATGAAGAGATCTTTCTTTAATATTATCTTACAGTTTTCATTTCATGTAGTGCCTTAATAAGAAGCAGAAAAATCTACTTACTACATGGACAATCAGGGCAGTGGTGGCCAATGATTTATTCACTGATGATAGTTTTGTGGTATGTACCTTTTTTATGCACTGTTTTTAAGCTTTATTTGTAGTCTTCTATTTATGTTATGCTAATGAAGAGTGTCCTAGATCATAACCAAGTTTTAACATTCATGCTTCCATACCAATTGTGAGGAGCCTCCTATAATATAATAGTTTAGTCAAATACAAGCTCCAGCTACAGGGCAGTATGCACATGTGGTGCATATTCTGTGTTTGTTTTTATATTTATGTGATAAATGGCAATTTTTTTTTTATTTTTTATTTTATTTTATTTTTTTTATTTTTATAAATGGCAATGTTGTGGTCATGTTATTGGGTTTTGGAGAACAGGAATCATCGGCTAGTGGCCTATTCCACTAGGGGTTTGAAGATTTCCACTGATGTTAGATGGCGATGAGTTAGAAGAAGAATATTAATGTGTGGGAAATGAGTGAATATAACGGTTTCTGTTTTGGCTTGTGATGAATATACAAAATATTTCTATACCCTTTATTTTCACTGTAGTGGTCTATTTCTTTGAAAAGTGCAAGCAAAGACAGAGGTAAAACAGTACAAGATGAATGAAAAGGGTTTCACTAGTTTCATTAAGGGGTATGAAATTAGGTCTCTTTGCACCCAAAAATCGTATCTCTTCTCTCTTTGCTTTAGAAACTTAGTCAAAAGGACATATATGGATGTCCTGAGACGATAATATATATCTGTATATACATATATTTTACGTACAGTAATATTAAAACACCTGTAGAAAGTCTTAACATTAAAAATATAGAATGAAATGACGGTATCTTTAGTCCACTCTAAATTGGTTCCCATTCTCGGAAAAACAAAACCTTCTTTGTTAGATTGTGTTGTTCCTGATACTCCTTGACTGATGTCCTTGTTTTCACTATATCACATTGTATTATGCTTAATTATGTTATATGTTTCTATTGAACATTCATGATTTTGACTATTGCTTAGCTTGTCATCGGAGCATGGCTCAGTCTCAAGAGAAACTTCTGTTCTATGTTAGATTGTCTTGCTCCTAATATTTCTTGACTAATGTCCTTGTTCTCATTGTATCACATTGTATTATGCTTAATTATGTTATTATGTTTTTATAAAAAAAATCATGATTTTAACCATTGCTGAGCTTGTAAGTGGAGCGTGACTCATATTTTTAGAGGAAGGAACCTGCATTTTGTTTCATTGTATTATGCTTAATTATGTTTATTTCTATCGAAAATACATGATTTTAATCATCGCTGAGCTTGTGAGTGGAGTGTGACTCATATTTTTTGAGGGAGGAACTTGAGTAGTTTCATTTTCGGGCTTCACTACTGATATATATATCTCTCTTTCCTCCTTGATGGCTACCCAACTAGTTCTCAAAAACAGCTACACAAATAAAAGAAGCCATTTGTAATCTTCCTATTGCAACTAAGGACGATGATGCAGAGGAAGCTGAAGCCCTGAAAGATATAGCAGATGTAAATGATGAAGATAGTGAAAAAGGGAATGGCACGTCTTTAGTTACTCCAGATGAAGAGGAAAAGAAGGATGACTCTGATCCATTTGGTCTTGATGCTCTAATCCCTAGCTCAGTGAAGAGAGATGAAAAAATGAAGGGAAAGAAAGACGGAACATCTAAGCTCAGGAAGGAGGAAGAGGAAGAGACCAAGAGATTTCTCAAATCACAGAGAGAGGCCTTGATAATATGTTTAGAGATTGCTGCTAGGAGATACAAGATTCCATGGTAATTGTTCTTGGCTCTTTTATTATTTTTACCGTTCTTTGTATGTTTTATATTTTATATAGTTCATATTCAGAGCCAAGAATATTTTTGGTTCAGAGTGAACCAACCAAGTAAGATTGGCAGATTGCACCTTATTAAACATCACTCGTACTCGCACCTATGTGACCTATTGGGATCTGTAGGAATTTTAATGCAATTTTCATTTAATGATTATTGGCTCACTTTACACCAAATGACTATTGCTTTAATACTCCGTATATATATATAGACACACATGTATCTCTTTGTTTTCTTTTTTCAAATTGCTTTTGCTAGGATTTGTGTATAATTTCCTTGTAAAGTAATTGCTAGTTTTCTTCTCAGGTGCCAGACAGTCGTAGACATCTTGGTAAAGCACGCGTTTGATAACGTATCGAGATTCACCTCTCAACAAAGGGATGCCATTGGGAAACTCTGGGCATCTATTCGAGAACAACAAACTCGGAGAAGGCAAGGGAAATCTGTGACTGGGAAACTTGACGTGAACGCTTTTGAATGGCTTCAGCAAAAATATTCTACCGAGAAGATCAGCATTCGGCACTCTGTTGGAGGAAGTGGGGATCGCCGTGCTCAACAGTGGCTAGGTTAGTTGTGTTTTTGGTGTAACATGTATGACTTCTGTGGATGACCAAACCCATACAAAGAAAACAAATTGATGGTTTTGTAGGAAGTGTTTGTGTACCCAAGTGCTTTATAGAAAATAGAATTTTGTAGTGTGATACATTGTAACATTTTTATGGGCCAAACTCTTTCCATTTTGGTTTTTGCCCATCACAAAAACATCTTGAGAAAATCATCTACTGTAGAGCTAGCCTTTGAACTTTGGGAACTTATGAAACAGAGAATTGGAAAAACAGGCTTATGCAGATCTCTATTTGTGGGAGCTGAGCGACACATTTGATCCATAATTTTTTTAATGAATTGTCCAAATCTCAAATCTAAGCTGTTTGTTTTGCTGACGTGATGATTCAATTGTATTAAAAAATCATCGTGACCAACACTTAATCCGTGGCTTCTATTAAATATTGTTCTCAAACAATTTAACTTGGCAATTACCATCAACATATTTGTCAAACTGTCCCACAATTAGCACCAAAAGGAGAAGGAGATTGAAGAATGAATCATGTGTGGGTGTTGTAACAAAATCATATATTATAATTAATGAATTATAAAGAATATTACTTCCTTTGTCTCAAAATGATTGTTTCGTTTCTCTTAAACTAGCATAAAACCCGTGCGTTGCACGGGCATGTATATATCAAATATGATATATAATTGTTTTAAAAATAAAATAAATATAGGTACATTTGATATGTAACATATATTTGATCAAATTTAATTTAGTTGTGTGTGTTTTAAAAAGAGGAGAAATCCATAAACACTTACACAATATACTTGGTTTTGTATAAATATTATTAGTGATTTGTATTACTTAAAAGATAATTACATATAATTAATAAAAACAATGAATAACATAGATTTAAGTGATCAAAAATTAATGCTATTATATAATAATTTAATTGTAACATTAATAATATGATTATTACATGTAACTGAAAAAAATGAAGAGACATTAACTTTAAGTAAAAATATAATTGTTATTAAATATTAGTATTGATTAACATTATTAATTGTGTATTACATGTAACTTATAGCAAATGAAGAAACACACAATCAAATGAATATTTATTGCTATTATTATTGAAGTCAATATATGTAAAAAAAATATATATATTATAAAAATTACATGAAATTACACAAATACTGTGATGTGGATAGCTAAATTTCTTACAAGTTTGAAAAGAAAAAAAATATTTTAATTTGGATATGGTTTTAGGACAATATATCATATAATATAAAACTAAAAACAAAAACAAAATCGCTATAATAGAATCATACATAGGATAAAATAACATCACAAAATCATTGTGAGTTATGAAAATAATACTCATTAGTTTTATGAGCAATAAATTGAAATTTGAACCAATAATCAAATAGACACTAAATATTAAATTACCAACATCAGTAATGCTCCATTTTGATAAGTGAATGATTTTTATTTCTAACCTTTGAGAGCATGGTTGATAGAATGGAGATGTAGCATTGTGACTACTTCAAGTGAATTTTGGTTTTCAATCACATTATATTCTACATTTCTATTTAAACCACAACTTATATAATTAAAACTAAACATATTCGATGTGTTGATCTAATAAAAGATTATTGCGAAAAAATAATATAAAAACATTAAAATACAACTTGCACATAAATCATATAAAGACTAATTAATTTTGTTTTATGTAACCATAATTATATATTCAACGAATCCTTTAACACTAAAAGTAATGAGAGAAAATTACAATCATGATAAAATAAAACTAACATTACACAAATAAAATTAGACAAAAAAAAATAATAATACAATCACAATTGTATATATAAATAATCAAATCTTATTCTTCATATTTTCTTGTTGGGCTCAGAAACACACACGCTTGATCGACGACTTCTTTTAAATTGCAATCATTTCCGAGAAATTTCTTAAATTTGATAGCCTTCATATTTTCAATTGGAGAATTATAATGAACATGTTGAAAAATCAGTTAAAATAATCTCAATAAAATTATCATAACTTGATTTATTTATAGAATAAATAATGAAATTGAGTGCATTGTTATCTTTGAAACCATCATTGTAGTCATGAGACACAATATGCACCAGGTAGCATAGTTCATTAGTGTGAGAACAATAACAATAAAAATGGCTCAAAATCATGAATGAGAATTGTTATATGGTATAGTTATCTTGTTAAGTCGATTAAATAATATTTAATTAAAATATAAATTAATAGAAAACAAAAAATTACCTTAAAATCTTCATGCATATTTGATCATGTGTGTGATTAATCTTGAACCACATGTTTGATTGAGTTTAGCCATGATAATCAAAATGAGAATGAGTTTGCAATATAAAGAGAGAGACAAAGGATAATAAAATATGAATGAAAGAATATAAAGAAGAGAAGATGATAAATTTGTGATTTTTCAACTACTCTAACTCACTATTAGCTAAAGGAATTAGATAATTGTTTAGATATTAAGCTCTTATCTATTATACTAACACAATTATATAATAGATATTGTCATAGGTAATGTTAATAGTTATTATTATTAGTTAATAGAAGAATTTTTGTAACTCATGGAAGATGAAAGAACAAAATCTCAAATTGAAGGAGAAAGATTGAAATTGTTAAAGTTGGTGATGTGGCATCACCTAATGTTACCTCACCAACTTTAACATACATAGTATAAATTTGTTATCCAAGAATAAGTGTCTTTTCTGACTTTTTAGTAAGTTAATTATGACTTATGCATAAATTGTCACTAGCATCCTCATTACAAATTAGTAATTATCTCTTAGCACATAATCATAACTATATAATAGTAAATATACTATGTCAACTAACTTCTTCTTAAATTTTCTCAAGATAAAAACAAAGATTCTCATTTTGAAACATTAGTAATTTATGCCTAAGTGACTTATTTGAAGAAGAAATGAGCTATGAGTGTATTATTTATGTACAAGCCCACCCACCCATATAGTTATTGATAACATAACACACTTTAAAAATTGGGCCAACAAACCTCATAGCTCATCCAAATTAAAACCAAAAGTAAGGCACCAAATTGCATAACAAATATCAACAAAAAATTCATACATTATAAGATAAGGCTCATACACCCAACAACACCATCTTCTTCTTCTTCTTCTTCTACCCCAAAATTCTCTCAAAATGCTCTCACTCTCAGTCCACTCTCTCACCCACAAGCTCTCCACCAACTTCCTCATCCCAAACCACTCACTCCCATCAAAACCTTCTCTAAAACCCATCACCATCACCGCCTGTTTCATTCCCGCCAAGCCTCCTCCGGTCAACCGCAACCTCTACCAGCCTTTCCGGCCACCGCCGTCCCCTCTTCCGTCCAAGTTCCAGTCCCTCGACACCGCCGGAAAAATCGACATCCTCTCCAACCGCCTCGGCCTCTGGTACGAGTACGCCCCTCTCATCCCCTCCCTCGTCCAGGAAGGCTTCAACCCTGCCTCCATCGAGGAGGCCACCGGCATCTCCGGCGTCGAGCAGAACCGCCTCATCGTCGGCGCCAGAGTCCGCGAGTCCCTCATCGAGTCCGGCACCGATCCGGACGTGGTCGCCGAGTTCGACACCGGCGGTGCCGAGCTGCTGTACGAGATTCGCCTTCTCAGCGCCGCCCAGCGAGCCGCGGCGGCGAGGTACATCGTGGAGAACAAGCACGACGCGAAAATGGCGCAGGATTTGGCTCGCTCCATGAAGGATTTTCCTCGCCGGCGCGGGGATAAGGGGTGGGAGAGGTTCGATTACCATCTCCCCGGCGATTGCCTCTCGTTTATGTACTACCGGCAAGCCCTAGAGCATCGGAGCCCGGAGCCGAGAGTGGCGGCGCTGGAGATGGCGCTAGAAGCTGCACAATCCGAGAAGGCCAAAAGTGTAATTATTGAGGAATTGGAGGGCAAAAGTGGGGATAAAGGAGCGAAGAAGGAAGCTGATGAGATTGTTAAGGTTTCGGTGGTGAGGTTGAAGATGGGAGAGGTCTCGGAGGCGAGGTCTGTGTTCGTTTTGCCGGTTTGTAGAGCCGAGGCTATAGAAAGAGAGGTATTGGATGCTCCAATGGAGACCAAGAGTGTTGGAGATTTCGGGATTGTGGTTTCCGATAAGGGGTGGAATAGGTGGGTGGCATTGCCCGGGTGGGAGCCGGTAGCTAGCTTAGGCAATGGAGGAGTTGTAGTGTCGTTTTCGGATGCTAGAGCTTTGCCGTGGAAGGTGAATAGGTGGTACAAGGAGGAACCCATATTGGTGGTTGTCGATAGGGAGAGGAAGGCGGTGGAAGTAAATGACGGGTTCTATTTGGTGGCGGTTGAGAGTGGCGGGGGTGGGAAAGGGGGGGGGTTGGAAAGGGGGAGAGGAACGGCATTGGCGGAGGCAGGAGTGACGGAGAGTTTAGGGACTGTGGTGTTGGTTGTTAGGCCCCCGAAAGAAGATACTGATAATCAGTTAGCTGATGAAGATTGGGACTGATTCAAGATAGCGAACAGAGATGACTCTTCTGGTAATGTAGAGTTTGGTGTAGATGATAGGTAAATGAGATTTTCATTCGAATGCTTTTTCGTTTATGTTACTGAATAGTATTGATTGTGAATAGTGATGATGATGCTGATAAACTAGAATTCAATATCTAAATGGTTTCGGATATGAAGTTTGGGTAAATAGGTTAATGGGATTTTCATTCCAATGCCGTTTCATTTATGTTAATGAATATTGGTAATGTAGAAATCGATATAGAAGATATGAAGTTTAGGTGATAGGTTAATTAGATGTTCATTTGAATTCTGTTTCATTTATGTTACTGAATAATATTTGATGGTTTTGGATATGAAGTTTGGATTATAGGTTTTTTGAATTCTATTTCGTTTATGTTACTGAATATTGATTCTTGTTCAAATAGGAGAGCTTAGAGACTGGTGCTGGTTGTTAGGCCTCCGAAGGAAGAGACGGAGTATCAATTAGCCCACGAAAACGAAGATTTGAAGTAAATCAGGAGAGGGAATATAGATGATAGGTGAATGAGATGTTCATTTAAATGGTGTTTCATTTTTGTTACTTAATATTGATTCTTGTTGTAATTGGGATGTTGTTGTGATTGTATGTTGTTTTCATAATAAAGAGAATTGAGTTTGTATGATTCTGATATGTGGTGTCAATTGTTGTTCTCCAAAATGTGATCTTTTAGGGGATTGGATGTGTTTGTATTTATAGGAGCTGAGATGGACAAAGGATATGCTTTTTTGATATGTGATGCTTTCCAAAAATATCAGGAATTTTCAGCGGATAAATCTACTCATTGTCTGTAGAGCTAGCAATTCAGGTCATAACACGACTGAGAAAGAGTCGCAATAGATGTATTTATTAAAGATGAGACAAAGATTCTTTATTTTGAGATTCAATATGATCATTATAGTAAGCATACAGATTACAAATCATTTATTCAGAATTCTGATTGCAACACTACAAACAAAATAAACTCTAATTTGTAATTGCACTACTCAGTTCAATTTTAGCTTTACAAAAGTCCCCAACAAAAGAAACGCATCAAAACTCTTAGCATTTCAGTAATAAACTACATCTACTAAATTTCACTCTAACAATCATTTCTCAGAAACCTCACCACAATCTTCAATCACAACGGGTTCCGACGTAGTTCCCCTGTCTGATCCAACTTTCTCCATTGCCTGAACCACGCTATAACCGTCCACAACTTTACCGAAAACAACATGCTTTCCATCAAGCCAAGAGGTCCTATCGGTACAGATAAAGAACTGAGAACCATTTGTGTTCGGGCCAGCGTTGGCCATTGACAGAATCCCGGGACCTGTATGTTTCATCTTGAAGTTCTCATCTGCAAACTTCTCTCCATATATCGACTCTCCTCCCGTGCCATTGCCTCTAGTGAAATCTCCACCCTGGCACATGAAGCCAGGGATTATGCGATGAAATCCCGACCCCTTGTAATGTAGGGGCTTTCCAGATCTCCCTATACCCTTCTCCCCAGTACATAGGGCTCGGAAATTTTCTGCAGTTTTTGGGGTCACATCAGCAAATAGCTCCATTACAACTCGACCGGCTTTCATCCTCCCAATCACAATGTCAAAGAACACCTTCGGGTTCGACATTTTATACCCTAAAACACAATGGATTCAACAATAACTTCAACTGTTAAAAACATAAATCATTAACATCCTAACTAAAAGAAAATTAAAGTCTCAAACACTCTAATGAATTAGAAGAAAAAAATACCAAAATTTATAAGCTAAAGTTGAAATATAACTAAACTTTACTAAACACATGTTCAGATTCCTCGATAAGATGTCAATAAACACATTTGGGTTCCACATTCAGTCCAATAAATTACATAAAAAAACTTGAACTGTGCAACATATAAATCATTAGCATACTCACTTCAACTTATACAAAAAAAAAACTTTATTAATAAATTCTGATCTATAAACATCTAATCCAAAGATCTCAACTTGGTTGTGAAAAATAATAACTAAAATTTATCAATTAAACTTGATCAATACCAATACATATTTTCTAACTGGGTATTCTCCTGGATATTTCATAAATTCATAGCACAAACAAAAAAAAATCTAATTTTAATCTATACATATAGATAGACACAAATGTCATCATCCAAATAGAAATTCCTCGACATAGACTATTCAATAAAACAATTGATAAATGGATGATCTTCTGATTTTGCACAATTTTTGAGCGCACGAGCGTTTTAGAAATCACCCGCAAGCCTTCGAAATGTGCTTATGAATACAAATTCAAACAAGAAATTGAAAGGTACAGACGAAGAACAGAGAAAAGAATGTACCTTTGAGAGTGGTTTTGGGTTCTCTGTAGGTACTGTGAAGAAGATGAAGGGTTTAGGGCTTTGGCGCAATGATTATATATAGGAGCAGCCTATCTGAGATTTAGGGTTTCTGTTAAAGTTCTTTATTTTCACACCAGTCCATGTATTTTTGATATATTCTCTTGAGAGAACATTATAAGATTTGCAAAACTTACATGCACTTCCCTCTTCTTTCTATTAATTACCTAAGTTGCTCTTCAATTATTAATTTGTCTCAAAATAAGTGTCTTACATTAAAAAGAAATTAGTTATGCATGAATATATTGGTGACCCTAAAGTGGTTTCTTTGTATGGGCATTGTGTTAACTGTTATTGCAAGAAGGGTAGTTATGGTGTTGTTGTGCCATGCTCAGGAACATGGAACAAGGCAATTGCAATTGCAAGCTAGCCTGGCTTTGCAAAACAGGTAAAGTTGACGTTGTTGTTGAGCGGCTAGATCTTGAGACTTCAGGGTGATCTAAGACGTCCAAACTGCTTAATCTTGTTCTTCATATATACACGAGAGATGGGTGCGGATGTCATATAGGCGCTATGCAAGAAAAATCCATTCCTCTCATAGTTAACTAGGGATTAGTGATATCATGTGTTAGCCAACTAATACAAATTCGAGTCGAGAAGAATTGAATATATATATATAGAGAGAGGAAAATGAATCTAAACCATGTTATTTTTTGCTTAGGCTAAGTCAAGCCTATCATAACATGACACCTCATTAAAATATCACTCATACCCACCCAATGAATTTGTGGGAGC
>JAYMTF010005352.1:0-11696 GCA_036897485.1 Pelargonium nanum | reverse complement strand
TTTGATGATTTATATCAAAATTATATGTTTTTAAATTTATTTTATTAGTAATTATATGTTTTTTTAATTTTAAATCACTTTTAGTACACCAATCTTCATTAATATTGATCTCATCAACTTCAATTTCAATTACTAATATTATTTTTCTACTATTTTATTTCAAAAGATTTATTTTTAATTTTTTAAAATTGAATTCGGTCCATTCGGTTCGGTCCCGGTTTGGTCCACTGAAATTCGGTCTGGTTCGGTCCATGGACCGATCATGACCGGTCCGGTCTTCGGTCCAAATAATAAGGAAAATCCGGTCTCGGTCCGGGTTTGGACCGATGCCCAACCCTATCAATTACATCCCGACTCACGTCGTCTCCAAATCCGGGTACCAACTCTATTCTCTCTTTTTATTTGCTCCATTTATCGTTCCTTTTAAGTTCATGCATGATCACAATTACACACACAATTCACACCCCATATTCTGTTTAATTGCTTTAGTAACGTAGTTTCTGCTAACACTAAGTCCACTACTAAATACCGCTTCTAGTTCCCTGTGGATACGATATCCAGACCTTACCGTCCTGTATTATGAGGTCGACACCGGTATACTTGCCGGAGCCGCACCACTCAACTTTTATCCTCAAAAGTATAAATCCTCCCATAAATACACAAGATTTCACAACTCATCCAAATCTTACATTTAAGTTTCATTAACTAAAACTACATTCAATGGAGCTGTTGGTAATTGGAAAAATATATTCAATGTACTTCAAATCTGATAGGAGGTGATATGAGGACAACTCTTGCTTTGAAAGCCAACATTGTATGAGGGCAACAATGTCTTTAACCAACAACTACAATGTTCTGCAGCACCAAAACAACAAATGTTGGAAAATCACAGCTTCCAGCTACACTGCACCATTTTTGCTGGAAGCTGTGGTTTTTATTTTTTTTTTGCCAAACAACTGCAGCATAATTTTGCTGGAAGTGAGCTGACGTGGCTCTAACTTGCAACTGCAAAATTTGTTAGGCTTGTTTGGTAAAACTGATATTTTGCTAGAAGCAGTTGGAAACAATTTCTTATAAAACACAATTATGTTTGATAAATTGATGACTTGAAGTACGGTAGTTATGTTTAATGAAATTGTATGTTTGACAAAAAAACTAGAAGTATGTATAAAATATGAAATTGACATAATTGCTCTTCATATAATTAATTGAGATGAAGGTATGTTGATGGCTTTTTTGGTTGAGTCATAAAATATTAGGCTGGTTTGTGTTTTAGTAAAGGCCAAGTGAACATTGAGTTTGTTTGGTTGAGTGACAAAAAGCCCACTCCTTTAGTTTAGTAATTATTGTATAATAAAAAAAGTAAATGATGAGTTTTTATGAAGTAAAGAAGCAAACGTGTGCATGCTCTTGCCGTTGTGGTCGTCTCCCCCAAATCGCGTGAGGATTATTCTGCGGCTTCCGACGGACAATTTTGAAAATGTGAGTTTTGACAAATAATAAACTGTAGATTTCTTCGTTGAATATAGACGGTCGACCGTTTCTGGGTTTCTTCACATTACTAACAATATACTATCTTTATTTTAAAAAATAACAATATATTTTCATACCTTCTACATAATTACACCATCATTTGTTCACTAACCTATAGATAACAAAAAAAAATTAGTTGAATATAGAAGTGTTTACCTTCAAATTTCAAATGATTTTCAGCAAGCTCTTGTATGGCTTTGGACAGATTTCAGCTTTTTAGAGTTCAACTTCTATTCACAAATACTCATCTTTTATCCTCTAAAGTCTAAACCTTCCCATAAATACACAAGATTTCACAGCTCATCCAAATCTTACATTTTAGTTTCATTAATTAAAACTACATTCAATGAAGTTGGTAATTAGAAAACCACATTCAATGGACTTCAAATCTGATATGAGGTGATATGAGGACAACTCTTGCTTTGAAAGTCAACATTGTAAGAGGGCAACAATGTCTTCAACCAATAGCTGCAACAACTACAGTGTTCTCCAGCACCAAAACAACAATAACTGTGAAAAAAACACAGCTTCCAGCTGCACTGCACCATTTTTGCTGGAAGTGAGATGACGTGGCACTAACTTGTAGCTGCAAAATTTGTAAGCAAACGAGCACTAAATATTTTCTTACAGTTTTGGTAAAATAAAATGACTTGTGAACTGCGGAAAGGAATACAAGTAAGACAAAAGAAAGGGTTGGGAATCCTGGTTCCCTGCACTAAATATTCCATATGATTTCCCAATTTTGCCACTGACATTACTCACTAATAAAAATACACACAAACACCTCTCTCCTGATTTGAGGTGGACACGTACCGCCATTTCTGTCTTCTTCCCTTTGCGAACTTCATCACCACACCCCCACCCACCCATTTTCTTCTTCTTCCTCAATTCTCACTCCTCGCCCCCAATTCATGCATCTGACGCAGAGTCGGAACCAAGCAGAACACCACATCCTCCTCTACCTGTAGACCACATGATTTGCACGGGACGACTACTCTGCGTTTCGTACCCGCCATCGCCTCTCTTTCCGTACAGATGTAACAGATATGCTGTCTCCACCTCCAGATTTCTCTACTCCAGGCCGAGGTTGGTGTCAAGATTGCGATCCATGGCGTCCGATTATGATGCTTCTTCTTTCGCCCCCTCCGTGGATTCTGATTCTACCGATAAAAACGCCTCCGCCGCCGGGTACTATTGCTACTACTTCTACTACTACATCTCTCTGTTTGTCTCACTAATGTTGGGCCAAGCGGTTAAATGCACTTTGGATTTCCTTTGAGGTCTCAGGTTCGAGACTCTTGCCGACGGAAATCTAGTGACGTCCCCACTTGGGGGTGAGAAACACTGGCCTGCTGTCCGGTCGCTTATAAAAAAAATTTGATCAACTAAATGTGGAATAATTGGATTCAATTGAGTTGAGCTGCTGTAAAACGCATGATTTGTATTGAACGGTTGGATTAGTGAAGGAGGAAGAAATTAAATGTTAGGAACCTGATGTTGTTGTAAGAGTCTGATTATTAAGTTGAACTATGTTCCGATATTTTTATCCTTTCTCAGGTTTTCTCAGCAGTTTAGTGAAGCTATTTCTTGATATGTTTAATTTTACTCTTTTTGGTAATGATTTATTGCGTGCGTGTTTGTGGACTTCCTTGAATTTGTTAGGCTAACTTCCTCACTGGATTGAGTAGTTCAAGTTATCAGCATATACATTCTGAAAACTAGTAAAAGAATATGTAGAGAACTATTGTATAAAATTTTAGTTGTGCACATAATTATTGTGAAAAATATAGAGATGAGGGAATGGAGGATGTTGATAACCATACAGCTTAAAGTTGGTTTGCCTTTACCCAATCTTCAAGAAAAGTGGCATTGACCACTTAGAAATTTATAAATCATGTGTATGAAAGCCAAATGATGGGTTACACAGCTTAGCACTTGGTGGTTTGAAAAGGTCTTAACTTTTCCTGAAAAGAGTTTATTGTTGCGTATTGAAGAATAAACTCTCAGATCTGGTTCAAATTCAACACTTTCCCCTCTTGTTTTATGTCATTTTAACTACATACTCTGATAAATAAGAATATCCCCTTCTTTTTATGCTTTGATGGAAAATGAAATTCTCAACGACATACTTTCTTTATGTCCTTGCTTTTGAATGCAGATTTTGTATTATAGAAGGGCCTGAAACAGTGCAGGACTTTGCTAAAATGGAACTGCAAGAAATTCAAGATAATATTCGAAGTCGGAGGAACAAAATCTTCTTGCACATGGAGGAGGTGAGCATGAAAGGACTTGCTTAATATACAAGTGCACTGCGTTATTTTGGTGGCCATGAGGCTTTGTTTTAATGTTCCTGAGTGTATATCTTCAAGGAGAATGAAAAGACTGTTCATCATGGAATTTCTCCAAATTTAGGAACTTATACTAGCAGCAGCATGACATACACATTAGAAAACTCAATTAACAACCTAATGCAGATCCATTACTTCTAGAATGAATCATTAGCGGCGTAGATAAATATGAATTCTAAAGTTTTATTGAAATATACATTGTGAAACTTATTGCCCTGTCCCTTTTTCCGAGTCAACTCAAAATTGCTCATTAAGAAGGTGAGCTAATTTGATATTTGTAAGATCTGAACAGCTCAAAGTTCAAAGCAGTACAAAGTTCTTTTTCATGTGGTTTCCGATTGCTTAGTTTTCCTTTGGGTTTGATTTTTTCTAGGTCTGCACCTTGGATACCTTTTTTTCCTATGCACATAATATGCTAGTAAAAATACTTTACAATTATGATATGGGAAAGGAAGTTGAGCTAAGCAAATTAATCTTTCAGATATGAGACCAAAGTTCTTATTCATGTTTTATAAAATTGTTTGTTTTTTTTTTAAATTGTTCAGGTTCGCAGACTGAGGATTCAACAGAGAATTAAAAATGCTGAACTTGGAATTCTGGAGGATGAACAAGAAAATGAACTTCCTAACTTCCCATCATTTATACCATTCTTGCCTCCCTTGGTAAGCCTTCCTTTCACTGAACTAGATTTTATGACGGCTATACTGCCTACACACCTCAATTACTTAACTTACATTTTCTTAAACCGCAATCCATACAACCTGTATTTTGTCCCTTTTGTTGTTAGTTCACGCACCACTGAGTAGTATATTTAAAATTTAAGATGCCAATCTCATACTAATTACCAATACATCGCTTGCAGACCTCAGCGAATCTTAAGCAGTATTATGCTACATGTTTTTCACTTATTTCTGGAATTATCCTTTTTGGCGGTCTCCTAGCACCAGCTGTAAGTAATTCCTGCACTCATAACTTTATATGCACCATCTATTTATAGGACATGAAGTTGATTGTTGACTTTTTATTATCAATCTCCTTTCTGGCTGCATATTGTTGTGTATTACAAATGCACATTATCAAATTACGCCCTTGAAACACTAAAGCTACATACAAACTGACAACCTACCAGGCTTAGAAAAGCTGGTTGAGGCCTAGGTGTATTGTTATACCTTGTTACAACGTGTAAGTCGTACTCTCAGCAAGGAATTTGTCTTTGTGGGTTGCTTACTCATGAGCCATGTGAGTGTACTGATGTAGCTAACACCAAAAAGGATATGCTCATGTTCTTGATCCATCATATGATGGACAGAAATTTTCTTGTTAAGAACATACGCTAGACTCCAAGCACCATGAGAAGTACTATTGACTCAGATTAGTGAAGTAGAAAACAAATATGTGGAATCAAACGAGATGCCTAGTCTCAAGTGTACTCCTGAAATACTTAAGGATACACTGATTGTTTTCTATAATTCTTGTCAATAGCTGCAGTACGTCTCAAGTCCTTGTGTTTGCATGTCCTAATTTCAATTTGGAGCCACAAGATCCTTCATCTTAACATATACTATTGTTTCGTCTTTTCGACCGGGGTCAAACTTGACACAACATGTTGGTCTTCTTGTTCACGTGTTAGGGTAAATGTTTTTAAGTATGGGATATTGGATTATTAGTCCGGGTTTTGGATTCTGAAACACGAGGAACACACTGTTTGGTAGAAACCTGAGCGTGCACTCAAGAAACCACCTCGAGCGTGAGAATCCTCATCTCTACCATGACGGTCCTAAGTGTTACCAAGTTGTAGACAAAGTTTAACAAAGAACAATGCTCAGGAATGTAAAGAATAAATCCCTTCTTCCTTCAAGAGAGGAGTGTTTATACTTACAAATTATGATTGGTAATGTGGTGGCGCGTGGTTGGTTGTTGAAGATTTAGGGGCCATCGTGGGATCATGGCGTGCCTCTTGGATGCCCAGTCAGGCTTCAGGACCTCTTGAATGTGGAGGGTGACTTGAGTTCCTAGGAGCCTCTAACATCTTGGCGTAACACTCTAGTTACGTGTGTGACAAAAGAAGCATGACAGTGGAAACCTTACCAGTTGTGTAGAGCAACGACTTGGCCTTCCTTGGCTCGGGTGTAACTTGTTTGTGGGGAGTTGCGCTCCCAGGCTACCTTGAGGGGGAGTCCCTTGGAGGTGAGCTTTGGAATGGAGGAAATAACACTGAGTAGTGTGTGAGTGAGTAGGAAAGGGTGTTCCTGTCATGTGACCTGCGGCCCGAAAATGCATTGGCGTGGCATGCGGGCGAGAACGCATGGAGGTAATGCGAGCTCCTTGAAGTATCCTCCAAGGGTGCTTCCTCAAGAAGGCGAAGCCAGGCTTCGCACCGCAGATTGGATCTGTGTTGTTGCGCAAAAGTTTGCCTTAGCCTCCTTAAGGCAAGCTCCATGGAGTAGCCTCCACGGGTAAAGGGTGAGCTTTGTGCGTCCTCACTCGCTCAAACACCGCACCGCAACACCAGTCTACATGCATGCCCCGCCTCACCCGCACACACCTCACGATTGTTTCCTTAACTTCGAACCTCCAAGGGGACTCCCCTTGAGGCTCTTCCTCCAAGGAACGCCCTCAAGGTAACTCGAGAACGAGGTCGCCTTGGATGAAACTCGCAACAAGTTGCGTCCAAGCCAAGGAAGGCCAAGCCCATGTGCTCCGCATCCGGGAAGGTTGCTAAGTCCATGCTAATTTTGTCATAAAAGTGACTAGGATGTCACGTCAAGATGATAGATGCTTTTAGGAACTCAAGTCACCCTCCAATACACCTAGGGTGTAAGTGGTAGTCCTTAAACCCGCCTAGAAGGCAAGCCATGAACCCACATCTTCAACAATCACTCATGCGCTACCATGTCGCCGATCATGGTTTGTAAGTATCAATACCCCATTCCTTGAATGGAGAGGGGATTCATTCTTAAACATTACTCTCTAAAATTTGGTAGCACTTAGGATCCTCATGGTAGATGATAATTCTCACGGCTAAGGTGGCTTTGTGGGTGCACGCCCAAGTTTCCACCTAACGGTGTGTTTCTCGTGTTTCAGGACATGGACTAAGAACTCATAAATATTTTACACTAACACGTGGACTAAAAAACCAGTCTGTCGTGCTAAGTTTGACCCCGGGTCGAAAGACACATCTACTTTTATTTATTTTCTTACCTTATGAGAAGGTTTCAATATCTGTTCTTTTTCACATTTTTGGATGGCCAATCAATTATGAGAAAATAAGGATATATATCAAGTCACGCGTGGTTTGTTTACTGGCATGAATATAGTTAGTTTTTCTTCATGTATCAGTTGGAGCTTAAGCTGGGAATTGGAGGTACATCATACGAAGATTTTATCCGTAGTGTGCATCTACCAATGCAGTTGAGGTACAGCTCATAACTTATTGTCTCATTAATGTTTATGACCGAGTTGCTCTGGTTCTGATTATATTGATTTTTTTAATTTATCACTCTTGTGATGCATCTAGTAACCTAGTTTGACATCTCTTTGGTGCTTTTGGTTCTTGTAGACTACCTCTTTGGGGCTCATGCTCTTACAAAAGTTATGACAATATAGACTTGTGGCAGAATAAATTTCTGGCTTTAACCTTTGCAGTTCTGTTCTTGGAACAATTTTAAGTATTATGATAATCGTGCAAGTAGTGACATAGCCTTGTCACTAATTTATATGCACTTCCCGTTTCAAGGGTCTCTTCCTTTTTGTGTATTTTCTCTAGTGACCAAAGATTGAGATATTTTACTCAATTGAAGGAAGCCTTAACTTGATCAACTGGAAGTCTGGATGCACCACTATAATCTTTTTTTTTTAATTTTTTGCTGTTAATGTCTCATCATATGACTACCATAAACAGAGTTGACCAGAATTTGTTTTATTGCTATAAATTTCTGGCTCATTCTATGTATTCTACTATACCCACATTTGCAAAATGACTGAGGCTCACATTGCCTGGATGCAATGAATCTGATATCTTATACTAATGAAAATGTTTAAATGTAAATTACTTCAAATTGTATTTCCTAAGACGTACATGTTGAACTGGTCCTCAAAGCTTTTGTTATTTTGAGGAATAAATAGTGTTATGTGGTAAACTTGTTATGTTGCAATCTTTTTTCCTCTTGCTCTTTCTTTGTGACACTTTGCATATGTCCTCTGCTCTCTATGTGAGTGTATTTTATGCAGTCTCCATGCCAAGGGGTCAACTTTTATCGTCCTCTAGAAACTGCCTAAGAGTCACGCGTGTCCTAAGGCTTTGTTTCATGCATGTGATTTTCTTCTCTTTTTTTTTTTTTTTTTTAGAAAAGAAAGAAGGATGATGGAGGGGGTGCTAATAATCCCTCTTCTATTTAAGCATACAGATTTAAAGCTTGGAAATGGAACTAGACAGTCTACATCTTCCATGATGGTTTTTTATTTTGTTTAAGATAGACTTTCAACATTAAGAAGGGGGGTTTCAACCATATTGCAAGATTAGACTAGCTTGTAAAACGTAACAATTGAAATGTCTGTACAATTCATACTTTTAGGCGACGAGAATATCAATATTTGTAGATGATGCGTCTTTTTTTTTCACTGTGCTTAAAGTTTGCCATTGCAATCTACAGTGATGTTGATCCTATTGTGGCATCATTCTCTGGAGGAGCAGTTGGGGTTATTTCGGCCTTGATGGTGGTTGAGATAAACAATGTGAAGCAGCAGGAGCATAAAAGATGTAAATACTGTGTCGGGACTGGTATGAATTTTGAAATCTATTCCATTTCTTAAGGTATAATTATTAGGTCTTCAGTATGGGTTTTAAATCTCTATATATGACATTTACCATGGTGCTATGATCATAAAATTTGTATTAGATCAATCTAGCAGGCTTGAATAGTAAATCTAGGGAATGCAGACTTTTTCATGCCTTCAATCAAGATGAACATAGATACCTGTTAAACTGCTGCAGGACACGTCTCTTTTGGCTTCCTTTTGTGGTAAATCTAGTGTAACCTACATGGGAATATGAGTCTTGGCATCAATATCAGCTTCCAAATCTAAGATCCCTGCCTGTAGCTAGTGTTAAGAAGGCGACTCTGCATCATAACTTAGGTTTACATAATCCCCTATCCCATAGCAACAGATTGACAGACATGGAACTGTTGTCATATTGACCCACACACAAGAAAACACTTGAACCCTTTCAGCATTTGTTCGGGCCTAATTCTTACCCGATCAATTTGATTTGTTGGTTATGCATTCTACCATAGTATTTGATCTGTATCATCATGCATATGTTGGGTGTCAAATGGAACTCATCTTTTTGGTCAGGACATGCTTTTTATATTTTTTACGTACTTTACCTGGTAAATGCAGGATACCTTGCTTGCGCTCGCTGTTCAAGCACAGGAGCGCTTGTTCTAATCGAACCAGTCTCGACCGTCACTGGTGGTGACCAGCCTCTATCTGCCCCCAAGACGGAGAGATGTTCAAACTGCTCAGGCGCTGGAAAGGTGGGACATCTAAAATTCCGGTTTCAACTTCCAAATCCATGCACATCGAGTCATCTTGATCAAGATTTTGATGGTATCATTTCTAACACTGCATCTTTTGTCATGTCTGTAGGTGATGTGCCCTACATGCCTCTGCACCGGGATGGCAATGGCCAGTGAACATGACCCACGGATTGACCCATTTGATTAGAGGCACATCTTCATTTCCTGTCTTAATCAGTAGTCAAAACCACGATTATTTTCCTTATATGATATCTTGATACATACTTGCAATGTAAAGTTTCTGACTTTCTGTACCATACATAAGATAGTATTTTTTGTATATACAAACAGCTTGAGAATATTATGGGACGGTGCCGGCAGGTTACATTTTAAACGTTCAAAGGATCAATCTCTTGCGACTAGAGATGTAGCTTTCCTTCTTGTCTATGGTATGTTGGTGGTAATAGACGGCTTTTAAACCAATTTTTTTTTTCATGTTGCAATGATCTTTGTTTCTTTGATTCTCATTCAGTTAAGTGTTAACTTTGCGCATCGTGGTGTGGATAAGTCATAATTAGTAGAAATGTTACAGCCAGGTGCCGGTCGCGACAGTCAGGAGTGCAAACAACCAAGGCCAATTGCTGCCAAAAACTAAATCAATCTATAAATCTGCATCGATAATCTTCCATTTGGAGGTTTAATTTTGCACCAACATTAATGGGTTCTGAGTTTCTCATATCAAATTTCATTAACAGTGAAGTCTTGTCTTAATTGTAGCCTAGCCATCACTAATAACACAGAAGAGGAATATTTAATAAATATATAAAAAAACACAACCAACAAAAACAAAACATTAGAAGAAGTATGTTGTTTTAATTTTGTTTTTATTAATCAACCAAAATGATGGTATATTGCTCCATAATTTGCTTCCGTTAAAAGATGAAAATTTTGCAAATAAATAATACATGTCTCCATTTCAGTTGGCTAATGCATATTTCAGTTGACAAATTATATCAGCTGACTAATGCGTATTTCAGTTGACAAATTATATCCGCTAATGCATATTTCACTTCATATAATTTAATTTACATATGTAATTTTCATATCAATCTTTTTTTTAAGGTAATTTTCATATCAATGTTGATTGTATGAGTTTTTAGTTTTCTTATTTATTTTTTTTGAAGCATTTATTTATTTTATTTTTATGTCAAATAAACATATTTAACGTTCAATTGACAAAAATGACAAATTTAGTTCACTTTTAGGTAGTATATGACTAAATTAATTCATTTAAAAGTATATGAACTAACGTGGTTCGTTCATGATAGAACAAAACAATTTTGATGTTTTATCCTAACTAATAGCATCAATCAATAACCTTCATCAAGTCAATAACTAATAGAAGTAAAATACTCTCAATCTTACCGATACACTTTAACAATAATATAATAGATAGGTTGTGTGTCTTTTAAACTCTTGTCAAAAGAACACACTAGAGTTTGTCGTCTTTTTGTCCACGCGGTAAGGATGTTGTATGTATATTTGTCTAAGTTCACAGTCTTGGAGCTTTGAGCCTTAAATTTCGGAGAACGAGAGAATCGGGATTTTTGGTACGAGTTATTGAATAATACACAAGGGTAGCAAACTGTTAATTATTAGAGACTCAGGTGTGCGTTCGGGATCTTTGTTGGAGCTTTGAGCCTTTGTTGTGTAGGTATGGAAGATCCATTGCAGGGACATTTCACTATGTAGAAGGTTTATTAAACGAAATTATGCACACACAAAATGAGTATATTAATATGTGCGCAAAAAATAAATTATGTTAGAGCTTCCACCTCCAATGGAGTATGACCAATATTAGGAAAGCTACCCCTAGTCAATGGATGACCATTAAAAGCTAGTTGTAATCTCTCATCTACTCTTCCAATTTTTGAACGAATCATCATCTGTCATTATATAATTTATATTAGTAATAAGTCGAACTAAACTGACAGGCTCCAAATTAACAATATGAACGCGACTTCTCTTACTAAAAACCTTCTTCCATTGGTCAGATAGTTATTCTTTTTTAGAAAAAGTAGTTTCTACCCAAATTTAATTGCTCTCGTAAGAACGTTTGTTAGATAGGTTAAACAAATAATCTATAATCATATGTTATTTTTATATATATATACTGTTGAAAAGGATTGAATGCAAAAGAAAATGAGGTAGAATAAAGGGTAAAAAGAAGAAAATAAAATTTTGTCAAGAGTGGGATTTGAACCCACGCCCTTTCGGACCAGTACCTGAAACTGGC
>JAYMTF010005351.1:0-11696 GCA_036897485.1 Pelargonium nanum | reverse complement strand
TCGTGCTACTTGTTCTAGCTATTGCAATTTGTGATGATTGCTAAGCTACTATCCTTTGTATTTCACTTTTGTTGAAAATAATAGCCATGGAAGCTTATTGTTGAGGCCAATTTATCCGTGTTCATTGTGTCTTTCATTTATAGTCATACCATTGTAATAGTTACTTTTAAAACAAAATATTTGCTTTCCCAAGTGGGAAATGTTAAGGCACTAGTTTGATATAGCAGTAATAGCACGAAATCAAGGGCTTTGTACACCAATCTTTAAGGCATTATCATTCAGATCATAGTCAAATATGACATCATCATCTACTATGAGTATAACTACTCTCCTTGACTGGAAAATAAAACTTCTAAATTTTCTTCCCATTCTCTCTTTATATTTATTAAATAATTTGAATCCTAGGTATTAGTTTCTCATTCTCAAAGTAGAATTCAATTCAATACATGAAATGTAATTCATGTTATTGTATAGTATTTAACTATGAGCTCATGATTTTAACTTATCAATAGTGGGTGAAAGTTCTAGGGAAGATAATAAGAGATGATGTAACACAAATTACTATCCTTTAATAGTGAATGACCCGAGTTTAACTAATTATCTTAAACTAGCAATAAATTCAAGAATTATCTTCTGGATCAAGCTCAATTCCCTCATGGACTCAACGCTCGTCCAAAGTACACATATTCTGGAGAGAACTTTCGATACCAGGATCTGATCCGACCAACATAAAAGAGTGACAGGTTGGATCTATCAAGTAGATATCATCCTTCTACGGCGGTCGGATCTCATCTACATCAGAATGATTAGTTACCAAGGCATTAAATCATAAATGTTGCAACATAATCTCTAAGAAAACATAGAAGGTTCTATTGCCCCACTACGGACTACATATTACAAATTTACCCATCAAAGCCTTGTAGTGGAGTTTCTAGGAAACCACTAGGTCAAAACTATTTACTTCAAAAAGAATTTTCATTTTATAAATAATTGAATCTGGGTGAAAACATTTACAAGCTATTCGCTCTCTCATTGTAAGTAACCTGAAGAGAAGAAAGATATTAGTATACCACGTCGGGGAAGTTTCCCACTACATCCAATGGATTAATTTAATTTGGGAGTAACAATGACCTGTACAATTTACGGGAACTGGACCTGCAGATCTTTACTGAACATTAGGCAAAACATTACTTGTAGCAACCCTGTTACAACAAGAGAAATGGTAAAAAAAACTGTGAAGCAAGAAACAAATACTGAAAATGATATACAAGACTTGGAACTCACCAGTTATGCAAATGAATCTGCAGGCACCAGCAAAAAAAAAAAAATCACTTTGCCATGCTGTGTAACCACCAAATCTTCAAGCACAAAATACAAGAACACCTTCAGGTGGTAGAAGAGCATCAAAAAACAACACTACCCCCAAATGAACAAGGTCAAAATGACTCTACTCGGAGTCTGAGTGAATAGAAAGATACAACCGAGGCCTCACAGAACGCTTTTGCCGAGGAAATGTGAAAAGGTTATCTGCTCTTGGCCTACTTGGCTTCTCCGATCTATCACCATTCATGTCAAGCAAAGAAGCTGCAAAATTGGGAGTAATCAGCCTCAATAATATGAAATCTCTGAGACAATGATACTAAAACCAACCATGAAGGTTTGCAGAATCAAAAATAAAAATGGAATAGAACAGCTAATTATATCAAAGTAGAAAGGAACAAACCAGTGTCGGCTAAAGGGATTGAGGCACTTTCTCTGGCTGGTATTTGATGCGTTGAAGTCAACCCATTCAAAGCTCCATCACTGCCACTGGCACTGCCACCGAGTCTGAGAGATATCCAATCATCAGTGCGCAAACCATTTGACACATCAGCTTGATTTTGCAAATCAGATTGCATTGATGCATCTGAAGGCCTTGTTGGAAGAAATATCTGTAGAGAAGGATCATCTCTCCCAAATGGCAAAGGATTATCAACTAATCCATCATTCATGTCAGCATCAGAACGACCAACTGAAGAATCCGGGACCAAATTAGCAGATACAAGGGCAGTATCAGAAGCCAACGTATAGCCACTCATTAATGGGGGGCAGTTAACAGAACCATGCTGCAAATCGACTAAAGCATCTGCGACACCTGCATCTGAACTAAAGAATTGGAAAGCATGGCCTGTCTGTGTTCCTGGAGGTAATGGCCAAAGTGGCATTCCAAATTCATCTTCATTGGTATTAAAAAGACCCAAGCATGAGTTCCCACCATTACCAAGAGTCTGGTCTTCTGGATATGGATCTATTCCAGTATGAGGCATAGAAAAAGGAACGCCAGCATCAGATCCATTGTGGTTGTAGGCAGTTCCAGAAGGTAAAAACATGTCATCCTCATCTTCTGAGCCGCTGAGAACTATAACTTCCGCATTTCCAAACTGGGCAGATGGGTTACAGTCAGCAAATCCATAAGCTGAATCAAGATTCAGAGACATGGAATCGAGTTCAATACCATTGTTGCCAGACATATCAAAATTCCCACCAGCATCCTGATTTACACTTGGATCTTCGCCATCCCTACTTCCAGTGGCACTGCTGCTCATAGGGAGAACTTTCTGATCATTGTTCTTTTCTAGGAGTTTATTACCAGAAGACGTGTTCATTTCTTCAGGTTTGCTGACTTCCCAAAATCCATTGCGATTCTTCCTGATTCCAAGTTTCAATCCCATATGACCTTCTGACAAGCCTTCCTGTTTGATTTGTTTCAATGCATCCAATTTTGGCTGAACATTTGCCTCAACAGGAGTGCATACAGTACCATCCGGAGAATGCCACAGCCCAAGATCCCCAAGATCCCTACGTTCACCATCACTTTTAGCCTTCACACGCCACGAAGCATCAGGCTTTGTCTCAATTTCCGTTACATCTTCTCCACAATGTCTCATCTTCACCATTAAAATGAACTGAATCCGTTAGAATGTTGAAATTAAGTATATGATGCATCCAATCTAAATGAGAAGGAAGAGATGCTACCAAAGATGTTATACGATTGAAGTATGGATCAATGATTATGTACTCCAATGAGTAGTTCTTCAGACAAATGGGGCACTGCCACTGCAGGAAGGTTAATTCACTTGATTAAATAAACAAGATGTATATATATAAACAAGTAAAATAATAATTATTATGTTTAGTTTCCTGCCTTCCTAGAACGTTGGTTCAGTTCCACAAAAACTTCAAGATCAAAACAACCCATGTGAGCACAAGCTTTGAATCTTCCGGCAACCTTCATTCTTGAACCACTCATCTGCATATTACATCCATCATAAGCACAATTCAATCTAAATATAAAAATAAAAGGGAAGTAAGATTGAGAACTAGCCAACACAAGAATAGTCATCATACATAAAAATTCACTAATTTATTAACTAAAGCACCTTACAGAGGTGATTGTTGGGAAAAAATATCGATCTCGGGAATTCCCGGGTTGTATGATAAGATGATACTAGCATTCAAGCTTTAAAATAAAATGCAGTCATACTGTAAATCATTGAGCAAAGTTGGTAAAAACAGTAAATTGTACTTATTCACTAATAGTTCGGGCCCATATCCAACAAACATAAAGCTTATTCCTTCTATAAAATCATTTTTTTTCTTCATGCAATTAGAAAATACTAATGAACGCATCATGTTAGAATACTACTACCATATAGATAGGACTACGGCTAAGTTAAGTTTTATATACTCATTGGGCAGAATACCACGTACATGGCTTAAGCTAATAAGAGATCTAAGCACAGGTAATGGCGATTCAATAAGAGATCTTGAATTATAATACCTGCAAGAACAATAGTGATGATTTCCTATTACACAAACAAATACATTTTACAATTGAACAGTTTTAAAATAATTGTGTGATAGTTTGACTACAAGATGTAAAGTCACAAACACGCATAATTGAACTAACTCCAGAAAGCTGCATCTAGCAAAAACCATTTCATAAAGCGGTTTATAGGCGTAAAAAGATTCAGAAACCGGTTACTTCTACTTACAGGACATCGTAAATTGACAACAAATGAATCTGCAACGACTTCAATATCACTATCACTATCAGCATTATCATTTGTTGTTCCACCTCCAATACAACGTCGCACACGAGCAAGAGCATCCTCAAGTCGCTCACCATCAGATTCCTTAGGAATCAAGTTGAGAATCTAGAAAACAAAGTAAGATATTAGTTAATAACCACAAATGATGGGAAAATTGAAACTATCATAATTCTTCACAAGTTATTTTCAGCAATGCTAACTCGAGCAAAAGATCCAACGTGATAACTTAAAGGCTAATAAATGCAGAATGCTTCACATTCAAATTATCTTTACTGATCATGTACCAAAGTACCAATCCTTCTCCAATACAACCCTAATGCATATAAGACTAGACATATCAAGCACATCTTAAGACGTGAATACTTGTTGAATCTAACATGTCAAGGGGAATAAAAGCCTTTTCTAAATACAGAGGAAATACCTTAAACATTAGAACGAAGCCTTTGCAAGGGGAATGATTCGAACAATATATACTGTACAGTTTGAATGATCTATTACAGCTAATTGCACAATGAAATGGTTTATAATTGAGGAAATGTTAACATTTAGATACTTTAAAACAAATAAAATGGCTGTCATAATCTAACTTGCATATTCAAATCCACCCAACCAACAATCCAAAATTTAAACGTGCACATAATTACAATTTTTGCAATTATATTACTTCATGATCACAAGAAATGCATAAATAAAGCAACAGATATAGTATGAGATATGCATTCAAAGACTTCTTAGTCAGAAAGACCAACCTGTGAAACTGTACGTCGCTTTACAATTCTAACTCCAAAACAGAAAATGCGGGCATCACACCCTGTTAAGCAAATCTTGTTAATTCCATCTTTAGTGCATGGTGTGATCTGACAAAAAGACCAAGCAAAAAAACTAAGAAATAAAACAACAATCACCTAAAACCAATAAAACGGTTTACTAGTGAAGAAAAAAAAACACTACTACTATTAGAAAACCCTCAGGTGGTAAAAGGGAATTTGCTCACAATTGGCCCATCATCCCGACCATTTGCTCCCAGCAGTTGAGAGCCAGGTCTATTAATTGCACGCATAGGAACACCTGCAGAATAACACAATTAAAAAACATGTAATTTAAGTACTATTTGAGCACTAAGTCATTATAATGGCTGACACGATGAATAAATAAATAAATAAATAACAATGGAATTCAAGGGAGCCATGGAAGAAATTAAAAAAAAAAACAGTCAAGTATTCAACAGAAACATAAATAACACTACACAAACCATACAATGCCAAGGTAATTATAAGATGAAGTAGAATTATCATCTTTTAAATACACCTTTTATCCACACACACCCAAAAAAAAAAAAATCGGTGATATGGAAACAAGCAAATATGATGACCAAATACTATAATTTTCAAAACCAAATGATAATCATGGCCAAAGCACCCCGTCAGTTTTTCTTCAATACTACACAATACATGAGTAGACACCAAACATTAGCTACCAATCACCATACCATTGACCTGTAGATCTGCATATTGGGGCCACTGCATTCTATATGGAACCTTGTCATTAAGAAGCATACACCAAGCCTATTCATAGTCACAAAGCATAATCAGTAAAGTCACAACTCAACAAGAGACCACAAATCATCAGGCATGAGTATATGAATTAACCTGAACATCATACTCTTGCTTTGCCAATAACTCTTTATCTGCTCTCGTGAGTTGAAATGTTTTCTCCACACTTTGCACCGGGTTTGTGCTGGAACAAGCAAATGTCAAATGAAACAGAATTGAAAGTCACTGAATAAGTGAATATCTACTTTTGGTAAGATTTATATGACAGCCAACTGCACAAACTATGATCCTCTATATAACAGTCGAGACATTAATATGTAAAATAACACATTGGTAGAAAACAATCAAATCCATAGTTGGGCAATATCTGTATAGCTACAAAACTCAACAAAGCAACTCATGACCTAAAAAAAACCAAAGACAATGTCTAACATTCAACACAGAAGAACATTTAATGAACACCAATTCCAAGTTAACTTGGCAAAACCAATCGACCAATCTCTTGTATATTCCCAGTTTAAATCAAGAATTACACATAAATTTAAGAGATACGGCAATCTTCACAATTTTGAGTCAGTTTTGAGTCAGAAGCAATTTAAAAAGGATAGATGTATTTTTGTACTAACCCGTCAGTAGGGATATTCGCAATAGCCAACTTTACAGGAAACAAAGGATGTGCCACCGAAAGCCAAAAACTGTATATAGGTAAAATAGCAATGTCAAATTTTATCATGAACAAGAAACCGCATTATTAAAAGAAGATTAAAAAATATATGGCTCTGAAGTTATATAACCAAAAGCATGCAATAGCCCCCAACATCATAAATTGAACAAAAAAGAAAATGGTAATATGGTATACAAATTAATTCATGCATACTAGAACTTAAGTTCAAGAATATAACAACACTGTAATGACTAATGAGTTCCAAAAGTCATTTAAAGTCCAAGAAAAATGAACCGCCTTAGTGATATATTTTTATCTAACAGCATGTCCCATTAAACCGTTAGCTACCCTTTTACTTAGGAAGGTTTCTCGCCTGTTTACACTCATTCACTATTTAATGTACAACTAATAAATGAATCATCTGAAAATGGTTGGACATAGTTGACAATATTCTGATCATTACTTTGAACACCTAGTAAAGGGATGAAGAGACAATCTTATAGTATTATATACAAATGAATATTAAATAATAATACATGTAACAGAGTTTATATATGATAATACAAAAAAGCCTCAGAAGCAAAAATTCCCTGGAGCAAAATTATATTATAAGGGAAGCAATCTCTGAAACAAATGCGCAAGGAAACAATAATATGGTATTCCAGAAAATCAGACTATGACACATAATTTAATGCAGAAAAAATGAAGGAAGAAATATGCTTAGCAGATTTCAAGGTCTGAGGCAAGGACTAACTGTCTTATAGCCAAAAAAAAAATCAAGAATCCAGAATCAGAAGGCTACAAAATGCCTGAGATTGGATAAAACCAACAGAAACCATGCAAATAAATCAAGGTCGTCTTATCCAACAGGAATCACACAATAAAAGAATCATAATACTTACGGATCAGCCCGATTTAGACGACAAATTTCACAATAAAATAATTCAGGAACTGGTGGATCCCCCTCTGTAGGTTTCTCTGGAATTATAACACAACCCATATGCTGCCACACACTACATCTTTGATCCTCACACTGCACCGCCAAAAAGAAAAGAAAAGGCAATACATGAAACATGAGCACAGTTAATAACCCGCCAAAGAGTGTATGAGGAACTTGTAAAAGTAAATGACAGAGTCAAGTGTGCATACAGAAAATAAAAGAGGAGGGAAAGTGAACACGAAAATGTGAAATCAAGAACACAAGCATGGTAACCAATATTCGATCTTCATGAAAGCACCTATATGTCTGTTGCACTTTTTAGTAGATCTGTTTGCTTATTTCGTCCCAATTTGCCGTTTTGTTTAGGGAGTCTTGGGAAGGGGGAGAAAATTATATTGCTTTCCAAATGACCACAAACAGGCCCAGGAACTACAAACTTACCAGTTAGCTAAAATCAAAGCTTCCATGAGTCATGACAGCCTTTCATACCAGCATACATTCATAGTTTATATATTAGACTGAGATCCAGTCAACATGGCTTCATTTTAACTTGACTCCCAACCCCAAAATGCATTACTTGTAGAAAATAAATGTTCATCTGAATGTCATGCCAAACTAACTTGATAATGCCAAACTAACTGTAACATGCCTTTACATAACTACTGCACATTAGTCAGACAACCATGCATTTCTGTCCAAGTACTTCGAACTTACAAGGAATGCAAACATATACAAGGGAGTAACATGTATAATAAATGGTATTTAACCTTGATCATTGACCCTGATTCCAATGGATTTCCACAAAGACACCGAACCTTCGTATCTGGTTGAAACAGATCCTCAGTTTCACCTTTACTTTTTACATTACTGCTATCCAAGACACCTTGCCCCTTTGAAGCCAAATCAGTGGCCCCAGAAACCTGCATTTTTCTGGAGACAGGCATGGATGATATACACGTGTGAGGGGGGAAGAGTGGGGAATAACAAGATTTTAGCACGTAAAGGGCATTGAAGCATGAAAATATAAAATGATAATCAGATGTAAAAGCATGAAAGATAAAAATATTGGTCTGAGTCACATCTAGTACAATAAGCATGAGAATCATAAAATATTGAGTGAAAACAAACGAAAGAAAGCAGGAAAGATGCACAGTGATCGCAAACACAAACCTGTATGTATCATCTATTAGTTTAGCTACCTCTTCCTTTCCAATAGCGTGCTTCTTTGCCCGCATTTTGGAATCTACAAGAGCATGACAAAATGCTTGAAATTGTCTTAAAAGAAAATTAGCAGCTTACCACAAAATTATGCGATCAAGAAATTTGTAATGCAGAAAATTCAAACCAACATATAATACAAGGAAAGGAAGTATATGATGCAGCTAAATAACATTTAAAAGAATGAAAGCATAAAAGGCAATAACAAAACTAGATATAAATAGAGCAAGCCTTAAGAGTTAAGAACTTGGCCTAGTTCAAAGATTAGCACTCAGACAAGCTACTGTCAGAGATACCTTGAATCTATGTCAGCAAAATATCGAAGGTTCATTGTCTAAGATGAATATATCAAATAAAGTGAAGAGCATGACTTATGAGTCTGTAACAATCTATCTGCTCAATTGAAATGCATACAAGCCAAGTACCTTCTTCATCAGAAAAGGTTCTCAATATCCTGTCAATAAGGTCCTACAAAATAGAAAGATACAACACATTAGATGAAATCTTCCATAACGAACTCCAATATCTAATAAACAAGGCTCGTACAAAAATCATTCTAACAAATGGACATGTGAATTTATGCTCAAATGCTAATTTTCTTAAGCCCTGCCTAAAACCTAGCCAGATTAACATCACCATGGAATACCAACAAGGGTAAGGAATTGAATAAAAGATGAAAGTAAATATCAGAAAGGACAGGAAAACCCGTCCACTGGAATACTGACAATTCAAATGATACATGCTTATTTTGTCACCTACAAATACAATTTCCACATAAATATATATGGTTCAAATGGAAGAGGAATGTGTAAAATACAGCCAAAGATGATAAGAGAACAAATAATATAATAGATCAGCCTAAACATTGTATGGCTTTATTTCAGGGACAAACACACCTGCTTTTTCCCCTGCTTTGAAAGACATAACTGACTGAGAATATCTTTCAGCTCTTTTATTCGAAAGTATGCCAATTTGTCCTGCAAGGGAAACATAGCTATAATAGCATTCAATCCAAACGAGAAAAGCCTTAACAGCAGGAGCAGTTCCATGCGCTGTGTCAACTAATGCATTCGCCCTTTAATACTAACAAAATGAAATAAAACTGCAATAGAGACTGGTTCACAGCAAGATATTAGCCTTGCGCCGATGAACATTGCCTTGCGCAAACCTCTATATGACATATATATTAGGTCTTCAACATGAAAAATTAGAAAGTTTAGTATAAAAAAATGGTGAATCTGAGTTGAATATATATGTAATCTGCGTGCTAAAAAGTAGTAGCACATAATTGGTTCAAAATATATCCAATTTATTCATCTAGATGCTATATGTTGGCTGAGCATGCTATACTCAGGTAGATTCTTAGAGATGATAACTAGCCAACAGGGTGGAAATATTCAAATGTAAAAATTCACAGCAATACATAAATTAACTATCCCCAAAAAAAAAATTAGATTGTTAGCAGTATATCTCATCATGGACAAGAATCAATGCTGTCTGGGACAACATAAGGGCCACTGGAAAGGTGCAAACGAAAAGTTAAACCAGAAGGGAGTAAGTTCTCTGATGCAAAAAAACTGCTCCAAACGATTGTTATTTACATAAACATTATATTTTAGTGCATGCTGCCAAATAAGAACTACTTCTGATCATAATACTTGCGGCATATTAATATCATAGCTTACTGGCAATGAAAAATTTGTCCCCAATCCTCAAATTTCCAGAGATTTAATTTCATTGACCACTCAACATGCCATCAAAATGGTGCTAATGAAAGCTATACTATCATGATGAAGCTGCCAGACGTAATATAATTGTATACATGATCAAACAACTACATTCATTCACAATTGTATGTCAAATACTACTCTAAAACACTAAAATTCTATTACATACTGAGCATTAAATGTTGCAGGCACTACTTAATCTTGCACCATTCCTTCATCGGGTAAATGCCAGCAGCTACTATGGCCTAACAGAGTTAACTCCAATTTAAACAAGCAAAACACTGACACTAACTTGGACAGTGAAAAACAACATAATGCACCATAATATTGAAATTGAGCGTGAAGCAAGTAGGCACCTTGCAACTAGCAAGTAAATCCATCTTTGAAAAAGAGGCAGATCACAATAGATTCCGCAGCTGAAACAGCAGACAACCGACAATCATAAGCATCAGAGCAATCTGCACGGTCTCCGGGAAGCGATCGATCAACACAGAACAAGAACAAAAACTGAGAAAAAAAATAATAATTCATTCAGATTACAGAAAACAGCACAGAAATGAGCATCAAGCTCCTCGAAATCCAAATGAAATCCAAAACAGTATCAACCAGAACCAACCTTGCTCCTGGAACTGAATTTGAGTAAGAATCAGCAACCGAGTCGTGATTGAATTAGGGTTTGAGGTTGCTGAAGCCGACTTTGCTACCTTTGCTCTGTGCGAGTAAGAAAGAACAAACCTGAACCAATCTTCCAATTACAATGTCTCGGACCTATCGCCGATTATGCATTCCGGTTTATTTGACGGGAACAAGTCCGGGTTTGGTTTCGGTGCGCCTCCGTGTGTGCAAATTGCAGTGCACGCCTTTTTGTTTTACCCCACGTGAGAGAGTAGGTGCGTTTTGGGCTAGTGCCTAGGAAGTTTCCAGTAACTCGTCATCTTCCCACACGAGCTGCTACAGTTAATTTCCCGAACTGTAACAGTAACAGACCTTTCTTCTGAAACGCACGATCGAACGATTGAGTTCATTGGGAGGTTTCTAACCGTTTGATCTGCATACCAATTTCTTTCGTTTCACATTTCTTTCACGTTTAGTTAATTTTGTTGTATAATTAAACATGTCGCTTAAATTGTTCAAAGTCAAATTATGTGCCTCCAATAGATAAATAGATTGATAAATTGATAGAAAGAAAACAGTTGGAATATGTAGGACCAATTCAAATAAATAATTTATATGTATCATGTAATTTTGAAAACAATCATTTAAGTTTGTTGAATTTGTTATATTTTGTAAATAAATCACATTCATGTTATAACTCTAACTTCGTTTTATTTCAGCAGTGGATAGACACAGCTTAGATGAAAACCAAGCTACAAAAATAGGAAAATAAATGGTGTCTCTTTTAATCATGATGTCCAATTTATTTTTTAAAGTATAATTTCTGATTCTTAATATGTCAGTTACCATGAATTATCACATTAAAATCTAATATATATATATATATAT
>JAYMTF010005350.1:0-11697 GCA_036897485.1 Pelargonium nanum | reverse complement strand
ATTGACTATTTTAAAAAAGTCTGGGTATGAAAAAAACCTTTATCCCAAAAAAAAAAGGCAAGTCCGCATGTGGGCTCCACCAAATATTAACTAATTACACGTCACCACCTTATTAGGTGAGTTGGGACATAATTTCACTCTAGCATGAGTTTTTATTTTTATTTTTTTATAACCATCATGATATATTACTGAAATGAGTTAAACATTGTCCAGAATTTAGCAACATTACTACGACCTAACTTAGCTAAATCATGAGCCCCAAACACCGTCACACATGATGCCACAACAGGAAATATTGCTATATGATTGAAATTTAAGAACACAAAAGACTGCCAACAGTTCCGCGTGGTAAGGACTTGAAACATAAACAGGCGCACAAAGCTTAGCAACCAAGTTCCCTTGAGTATCAAAGAGTTCCCAACCAATTCCACCTTTACCATTTGCATGCGATCCGTCACAGCAAACTACATAAGAACACTCAGAGCTAAAAGGTTCGGACACATGATCGACTCTCCGAATTAGATTTGGATGGGCTCCATTGTTTTCTGATTTGAGTCTACAAGAAACAGCCTTCGAAATGATAGCACAGCTAGCTTTAGAAGCTTCAACCACATATCCCCATAATCTAGCATGAGTTGAACTCTTAGCTCTTCAAAGATTTTCGAATCTTCACGTATACATTCTATATTTGTGTGAAGATCCAGATTCTCATGTCGAAGGCGTTCCCCCAGATACACATATGGGGTTTTCGCTTAACTGTGTGATGATCTATGTAGGTGACAGGTCTTGGCCCTCGACCAATAACTCTAACCCTGACTCAAGGAGAAGCACTAACCTGAAGTCCCGATCAAAACCAACATCAATCATCCCTGACACATAGATAAGAAGAAAGCCAATAAATAAGGTCGTAGAAGATCTATGATTTGACCAAATCAAAACACTCGAATTAGTTGTTTCATCGCTAGGAATGACTTGAAAATCATCGTTTTTTTAACATCGCACGACAATAGAACATTCTCCGTCGTGTAAGAGTTGTCAATGAGAGGTCCATTCCTTCCTACATCCCTAGACAATAATAAGACGAAAATGAATGTATGGAGATGTCAATTCCTCTTTACGTACTCGGTTAAGACCAAGAAGAAGAGCGGTGCCTCTGTCACCCATACCAGAAGTCCTTAGAGAGATGTTCATTCTTCTGTACGTGTGTCTGGTCAAGACAAAGAAGAAGAGCAGTTCCACTCCCAGAAGTTCAAAGGGGAGGTTCATCATTCGTCCCTAGTCAAGAGCAACGTCAACATCACTCAGAAGTTCATAGGAAGTGGTTTCCCTGATTAAATTATAACTTATAGTTCATATATCAATATATAAACCAAACTTATCCTATATATATACATATATGAAACACAATCAATTGAAAATGATGACGATGATGAGTTGTCTCTATAAGAATAGACATATGCATCAACTTGACTCTTGGAATATTGGAGGACAACTCCATCCCACGTCCACATCTTGAAATAACAATTTGCCTCCGATTATTAAAATTGTGTTCAATACAGTTATGTTACCAAATCTCCAAGCAAACCCCATCATTAAGGAACATTTAATTGACACAAAATGTCATTCATCTACTTGTATCATAAGTCACAAGTTTCTTTGGTTTGTTGTAATTGCCAACCCTGTTGGCTCTAAGTCTACACAACCATTTTGGTAATGTGTTGTAATTGAAGTAGCTATAATCCAATCCAAGAGAATACAATATATCCCTTGATAGTTTGATGTGCGCATCAGTCGTAGACTGATAATTAGATTTGGGATAATTAGTCTGTCTTCTTATTAGTATTGCAAATCTTGACTTTTGAGATAATATGTTTCCTTTTGTTAACATGTAAAGGACACATGACCCACATAGCTTTTTTTTTAATACTCAAAATATCTTACACCACATTGACCAAAATCAAATCGAAAACACGTATGAATGACGTCGAAAAAAATAAAAACACTAAATCGTACAACACAATGTAAATACTTTAAAATTGAGGATAACATTATATTTCTTTTAAACAAAAACATACATGAAAATAAGTTAATAATCACTCAAATTGGTGGCTGGAACACAAAGTTAAGTTCTGCCCCCTAGGGGGTGGCGCAATAGTCAAGACACACATCTCCACGTAAGAGATCGTGGGTTCAAATCTCATTGCGTAGGGTAGGGTGGGGGTTTGGGTTAAAAGGGGAGAACTACCCCCTTTGAAATATTTATGTTTTCGGCCTTCACAGAACCAAATCTACAAGAAATTGATTTCATCAACAAAGTAAAGCAAAACTTATGTTTCTCCTAAAAGCTTACATAAAATCAAAATCAAACACTAAACCCAAACATATGGAAAAAGTAATCAATTTTTTTTTTTTAGTGGCATCCATTTGAAGTGAAGGAGAGGATAAACCAGTCATCTGCGGAGTTAGTCATTTTAAGCCTACAAGAAAATTACCCCATAGATTTCACACAAGGAGACAAAATACTGAAAATGAACTTACAAAAATGATTTGCAATGAAATGAAAAATGAAAAATTGCAAGTGGGAGTGGAGGGTAGAAAAGTAATTGTGGGCGTGGAGTGGTGTGTGAGTGAGTGCATAAAGAATAGGCAAGAAAAGGTTGACTTGCGAGCGACAGTTGAATCAAATTTGTGCTAATAAGATAAGACCAACCTCTCTCTCTTCTCTCTCTCTCTCACTATCAATTTCCATAAAGTTGGGATGCTGTTCCTGTGATTCAAAATTAAACATATACATATACATATATACATACATACATAATATATATAAATATATATATGCCCCATCATCTATTTCAACCAGAGGAGTCTCATTACCAAATTCAAACTGTAATATTTTGCAAATTTTCAATATGCAAAAACTTGAAGGAAAAAAAAAGCCAAACTCATAAATCAAACTTCAAATAATATCATAATGCATGTCACAAAATCAAATAAAACCTCCAGACAGTTCACACCCTCCTCTACTTATTTCTTCAATATAGTATTATCACATGAGTAAAGGGATTTCACAATCAAGTCACTAGGATCAATAGTAAGCTTTCCGCGGGTTCCCCTGTTAAGGAAGGACAACAATACAACAACTCATGAGCAACAAGCTAAACAAAAATTCCAGGGGAGATAGTTATTTATGGTTAAACACGGATTTGAGATGATACCATAGGGTTTGGTCTATATCGGTAACCAAGCATCATCCGCTTCTTGTACTGCTCATATATGTCATCCTCAGGAGTTACTTCACCCGGTGCACTGGCACCAACTCCCAAATTGTTTATCTTTACATTGCCAGCCATTATTGGATCTGCAATGCCACTTTTTGAGCTCCCTAGACCCTCACCTGTAAAATATATATACCCAGGTTAGTAAATGTGATGCACAAAACAAGACTTAACTACAAGTGGTGGTGGATTGGTGCTTATGTGTTCAGTTTGCCCTGTACTGACCAACTTTAGGGACACAGAGAGGGCCTGCGGTAATCCTGAGACTCAAATCCCAGAACTATTACATACTTATCGATAACATCAGTTCTACAAAAATATCTTCACTACAAAGCACCATTCCTCTTCCACTTGCATTTTTCTAGGCAAATCCAAACTTAATTCTATAAAATGCAGGTTAAGCAGCTCCCTTGGTAAGAGATGAAGACATCTGTATATGCTAAAATTGAATTCCTAACATGCACTTGCTAAAAAGCAGACAACTGTAAGCCTGCGGGAAGTCATCAGTTACTGGATAATTCTACTTGACAATTCCTGGAAGGCATTCCAAAGCATAATTTTCACCAAGGCAATTAAGGAAAAAGACAGTTGTATATCTTCTATATAGCTAAAATTGATATCTGACTAGATAGCATGATGGACGGACAACAATAGATAATTGATAAGCCTTTTTTACCGGGATTTAAAAAAGGTGAACAGCTAAACTTGACTTCGAAATCCAGCACTTGAGAATGTAGACGAGTCTTGATCAAAGTCATATATCAATGGGCTAGGGTCTACTCTTGAGCTCTAGAACTAGGTCAGTACACCATTATGTGAAGCCCGGTGCATGTGCACTGGATTCCATTTCGGATGCGACAATAAACATCTCTACCAAATGAAATAAATGCACTACAAGTGTGTTCATGGAGAGAATTTATTGTGAAATGTAGAAATGAGTTGATGGAAAAAGATATTTTATTCTTAGGGTGGAGGGTGTATTTATACTCAAAGAAAGTGTGGAAATTATGAGGTGGCGTTAAATGATTGGCCCGTGATGACAGCGTGATGGAACTACGTTGAAGTCTCCTTGAGTCATTTCTTGACATATCTTACTGAGCGGTCTCAGGTATGTCGAAATATCCCATGTTGATGAGTTAGGTCCCTTAAGGAAGATTAACTAAGTATGAGCCCGGTCTTTGAGGATCTTGTAAGTCTTTAGAGATAACCTTGAAATGGAGATTTTTGGAATGGCATGAGAGATTTCAAGTCCTAAGTGAAATTGGGCCAAGTGTTCGAAAGAACTTTAAAGAGGTCCTCTTCAGATGAGGAGCTTGAACGAGTTTTCAAGAGGAGGCGTCCTCTTTAGAGGTTCTCAACTTTGGTGGAACAATAACTAATTATGGAAGATAACTTCCTTCGAGAGGCGACATGTGGTGAGGGCTATAAAGGTCATGGAGGAGTCCTTGGGAGATATCTTAGGTATCGAAGTGGTGGTGCTTAAGAGTGGTGAATACTTGAGAGGTCACCACTACAAAAGAGAGCTCAATGATATTCGAATTTCGGCCAAATATGTAGGTTGACCACAATGAAGAGGTGGTATGTAGAGAAATCCTTTCAAATATTAATTTTGTGGAGAGTATGGAGCACAAGAAAGCCCCCAAAAGTGTCCAATTATGTCAAAAATGTCTCCAAAAGCCCCAAAATGGAGAATCAATAGTAGGTGAGAGCAGCTTGGAGCTCTTATGCCTCACGCAAGTGCTCTTAAGAGGTTTTTTTGCTGACAAGTTACAAGTGCTCCCCTTAGACCTTTCTTAGACTTGTACTTAGTTTGATACGTGTCAGCTTGTCAGTGGTCCAAATACTAGTGAAATTTTATATGCTATGATTGATAAGAAATTCAATAGATAAGCAGTAAACAAATCCAATATTTGATGGCGTAGTAGATAGAGCAACAAATAAGAAATATAATCAAATCTACTTTTTGATGTATCCACAAATAATCAAATAAATATGATTTTTTTTTCACTAATGTAAACAGAATTACCCATAATGCAGTAATTGCTATAAACCTACAACTATATTTTATCTATTACACGATTATGTATTTTAAATAATGCTCATGTTGTTGAACTATCGTAACTTAAATTAAAAAATAGCATGCTAACATTGTTCTAACTTCAACTCATTCTTCCTTACATGAAGATATGAGTTTCGTCGATGCATAAACAAACCGAAAATCGAAGTTCAAATATATTTGAATTAACGAATAAAAAAAACTTTCAATTTAGAACCATAAGGGATCAAAACAATTTGAACTCAACACACACTGTTAAGGACCAACTTTCAAAAATAAATAATAAAAACAAAACAAAAAATGACAACTTATCCTAGCAAAATTACAAAAACAAATGATTTAAAATAAAATTTTCAGAAAGAAAAAATATGACGTAGGACAAGCGCAAAAATAAAGAAATAGATAGAGAATGAGAATGATAGATTTTAGATGAAATGGGAGAAATACTGACGAATAGGGGAATAAGAATAAGATACGGAATTAGAGGCAAGGAAAATAAAGAAACAAGGAGATCACAGTGAGACTGAATTTTTCAATATCATCAAAACTACCTCAAAATTAAACATATGTACTATTTATACAGAATACGACCAAAAATCCTATACTAAAACAACTAAATAACTACTTCAAATCAACAACATTAAAAAAAAAACTAAAATCTAAATAGTATAGGTGCCCTCATCAAAATAAAAACTAAATTTAAACGTCCTGAGTTTGAACAAGACAGTACACAAATTTGAAATATTTTTTTCGGAACAATAACCAAACTGAATCTGTTCAGTCTTTATTCGGGCTAACAATGAAAGATCTGATTCAGTTTTTCGATACAACTCAAATTCAAATTTATAAAGATTGGTCTGATTCTTAGTTCATAATTTATTTAATTTTTTGGTTTTGGTCCAGTTCATTCCAAACCCAAAACAAATCCATTAAATTTAATTTGTTTGATCAAATTTTCTAATTTCTATTTTTATTATATAATTTTATTTATTTTTTATAGTTATTTCCATACATAGTAGTCCAGGTCCTAATGTCCTATCCATTATTTTCGGTTAATCTTTTTATTTTCAATCCTCAGTCTCGTTCAATTCTATAACGATAATGTTGAAGAGAAAAATAAATAAAATAGCTTTAAAATAGATTTAGGTGTATTCTGGGTATAGATAATAATACTTATATCTAATCTGGGGGCACTAATCCATCATATGATAGATTTAAATACCATAATCATAGTCATCAAACGATGAATAAGAACTCGTAATAGCTATCAAAATCAAATCCACTCCTTTATCAGTGCAATCAAACATAACCTATAATTTCTCATTAAGAATTTTTTCTAATTCACATTTCATGTCACATCAAAACGAGAGAGAGAGAGACGCACCTTCTTTCCATCCCATTTTAGACAAAAGTTTATGGCCAACATTATCGGCTTGGATTTTTGCCCTTTCTGCAGCCTCTTTGGCAGCTTTCTGTGCAGCCACATCATTACAAGTGGCCAAGAACTTGTCGAGCTCTTCTGGGGGGATGTAATCACCCATATGATGACCTTTTTTGCCGGAACCTGCAGGACAAATAAGTGGCATAAGATCAAATAAGATTCTGCAACAAATTCAAATCAAAATTTTGAGACCTCAAATTGTATGTTGGGTTCAATGAAGAAAAGATATTGACCTTGAAGTGAGGCAGGTGGAGGCATCTCATCTTTTGAGTATTTAGGCTGTCTCCTCTTCTCTTCCTGTGCCGCTTTCTTCATATAATATTCCATCATTGCTATAGGATCTGCACTTGTTGGTGCACTAGACTCACCTGCAATGTTGACATATTTTAGCATAATCAATCATCAAACACAACAATTTTTAAGCACATTTGTTCTACAATATATTCATTTCATGCAGTGTTTAACTTATTATAACACTCAAGTACAAAAATAGTCTAGTGGGCGACAGAAACTTAAAACAAAGCATAGCAAGACAACAACTTTTGAAATGTCAACAAAGATTGTCTAATACTAGGACTGGAACTTAATACATGGCATGGAGAGACAACCAGTTTTGAAACGTCAACATAGGAAAACGGAAATGAAACTCGAATACACAGCAATAAGAAACTAATGATTGAAATATTAAAAATCATTACCAGCTATCCCGGCAGAGTATGATGCTTGAACTGAACCCCCATAAGCTCTTGTATCCTCTGCAGAATCATATAAAGCTGAAGCAGGAATTTGATAATTTGACTGCTGCTGAAGTGACCTCTGTGAGCCATTAGCAGGTTTAGAAGCTGAAGTGCTCGTACCACCTAAAACAAGAACAGCATATTACCACTACATCCAAAAGATTAAATCCAAACCAAATTTCATATGATCAGGTAAAGATAAAAATGAAAATAAAGGCATATGGAAGAACACATACTTCTCTAGGAATCAGACTCCAAAAATTTATAGTCTGTATCAGATAAAAATACTGTATTTTTTAGCAGTCACACTTCACAGTGACTCCAGCATTCATTACAATTGTTCAATTACACACTTAAAACTTCAACAAAAAAAAGATATAGAAACCAAAAGATGCAACTAATTGTTAACTTACAACCCAAATGATAATAAAATAGATGATAGGAAATGAGAGAAATACAGATCAAGGAAAAGCAAAAAATGAGATGAATCTACAAAGAGTTAAAGGGGCAAGTGCAAGCAAAACATAACTAACACAAAAGTTGGTTATGGAAAGAACAATCCAGTGTGCAACTGATTAAGGAAGTAGAAATCCAACACAGAACATCAACAAGCTCTAACATATATTAATTGTTCACACCCTATACATGCACATACACTTCAACAACCAGGTTAGGTAACAGCTACAAAAGAAATTTACTTCCTCCCACGCAAGCTTATTCCTCCTAGTAAAATCATTTTCCTGCTGGCACCGACTTTTGATGAATAAATAATACCTCAATAACTAACAATCACCACCTCAAATATTTTCAAAGCCAAGATAATTCAATGCTCAAATACAAACCACTACGAGATGATTCAGAATCTCTGGTCTCCGAGAGAGCCTTTTCCTCTTCGGCAAGCCGATACTCATAATACTTGTAATCTGAACAGCTCCCATCAAATAGAAATCTGTGGATTACATGGTAAAAATGAAATGGAATAAATTAATCATAAATTGTTAATGCCAAAACTCAACAACTATAAGATGACATAGTAGACTCATTTACTAGTATGCATACTTAAAAGGGGTATCTCCAGGATTTTTTTGACGGGTAACATCCTCAAAATGCCTTCCATTTTTTGCCACAAAACTTGCTAGTTTGTCGGCAACTTTCTTCACTGCAGGATCACTTGGTGAAGCTGGTACTGCATGTCACTTATAAAACTGATTAATACCGAGAGCATGAACAAGTGAATGCAAATTACTCTTGTAGCAGGCGTGCCATATATTCCAAATCTTTCATTGAACATCTCTTTCCACGAATGTTGATGGGTACTTAAGGTATAAGCTGCATTCATGAGACAAAAATATTCAAGAATGTTGTGCTCTCTTTTATGCACCAGTTCAAGAGTGGAGAAGACAGATTCCCAGATAGCCCCAAAAAAAATCAGTTTAAATAGTAAAGGGGACGCATCTTATTTTACAATAGAGTAACTTCTGGAAAAGATGAGAACAGGGATAGGCCACCAGACTGCTAGAATAATTAGAAATAGAACATTGTCCAACCTATAATCTAATTGATCAAGGGGATGGGTGGTAAGGGACATTCTCAGTGCTACAAATCATTTCCTTCCCCGGTGAGAACAATTACAAGAAACACAAAGAAGCATTCTAATGTTTACCTCTCAAGCAAAACTAAATCAAGAGCTTAATAATAGCACGAGGAAGAAGAACTAATGTAATCCTATAATAAAACTGAGAGAAAGAGTTGTGCAAAACAAGTAATAAACAGTAATAAAAATGAAAACCCAAAATGCCTCAAAAAATGTACTTGAAAACTAACTTCAAAAAATTAATACAAATATGGATGTTAAAAAGCAAAGTTGAGCAAATCCATCTCCATCTTCACCATGGATAAAGAATTTTTTTTTTCCTTTTTGGGTCTGAAAAAGCATTTTCATTTTATACATATGTATTGAAACACCTTCTCTGTGCATGAAGGATATATACAAATAACACCATAGCAGAAGTAGGGATCTTGAGAAAAGCAACTATGAAGTGGAATCTTACTCTCTATAGCTTGATCCAAAAATCAATATGCGAAAAGATCTTTTTTTTTTTAGCTAATCAGAGGAGAAATAAATTTATATAAGCAATAATTACCAACATCCACTCGTCTTAATGATTGCTCTGAGACAACTGGTTGGTCCAACTTCTGCCGTTTCTTTGGTGCGTCATCTGAAACATTTCCAGTATCTGTTTCAAGTTCATCCTCATCTTCACCTAACTTAACAGCAGGTGCCACAAGCTTTGACCTCTGTTTTAAGCTGAATGCAAGTTTTCCGCCTGAGGCAGATTGACTATTCTTGTGTTCCCCACTGATTTTATTACGAGCAAAGTTGGGAGTCAAAGTCCCTGAAACAATTGTTTTTGGTTTAGAACTCCCTACGGTAACTCTCCTCTCCTTATTCTGATCCTCCTGAAGCTGTTTGAACCTCTCCATGAATGAACCATCATTAACAAAGAGGGTAGGAGGCACTCCTTTATCCATTTGCAAACCGAAAGGTGTGCTTAGGCTGCCTAGAGGAGTCACTGCTGGACAAGCAAGCTTCCAAGCTATTTAGAAATTTAAGACCAACTTCAAGTATAATATTCATAATTGTGACTTGTCAGTGCAAGAATTGGTGGAAGACATAATTAATTGCCCATTTAATGAAAAAACGCCAAATAGAATAAACAAATGGCTAAATCCTTCATCACCCCCACAATATGGTCAAATATTAGTATCTATCAACCAAAACTCAGAGCTAAATTTCTATGTTGAATAAAAGAATATGTTTCCAACATTAAAAAAAAAGTACTTATTCTGATCACCATTTGGCAGGCATAACAAGTTAAACAGAAACATAAGCATCAAGATGTGAAAACGGCGCATGGATTCAAACAGCTGACTGACCATGAGAAACTATAGGTTAGCATGCCCCTTCAAACAAAACAAACTAGAAAAAGATTCAGGATTGTAACGGAAAAAACTAGAAAGTAATACTAAAAATGAGGCTAATCGAGCAAGAATTGGGAAGCTTCAACTGAAAATAAGATGAGGGGAAACAGATCAAAGTTGTTTGAATCTGTGCAACAAAGAGTGAGAAAAATCAATTAAGAGAAACTAAAAGGGGTATGAGAAGGTCTGGGCTAACATTGAAAGAAGCAGTGAGGAAATACAGATAGAATTATATAGGGTGGAGACGGGAAGAAGGATGAGGAGAACACGAGAAGAGGATCCCAATAGTTTTGTCATAGAATTCATGATGCCAACCCAAACATAGTTCAGGAACTGGCTGGGTTGTTCCTATTCTAACAGCCATCCCAATTAAACTGCTTTTCAGAACACGCCAAGATAGCAAAACCAACAGCTATTAAAATCCCTGCACTAATTTTTGAATTTATCATCCTTGAATGAATTGCATTACCTTCTAAAGCCTATGCTATAAACTGTATAATTGAACATAATTATAAAAAAAATCACATTCCATACCCGAAAAAAAAGAGAAAATTTCCAGAGGGCTATAATACAAACGCTAACCTAACAAGTAAAATTGATAATCCTAATTACAAGATTTGTCCCAAAGACGAACAGATACGTAAAACACGATAGAATCTAAACCCTAATCGCCAAAAAAAAAAACAAGAAATGAAAGTGGAGAGATTGAGAAGAAATTACCAAAAAGAGGAAGTGATGGCGATGGAGAGGCGAAGGGGAGAGTGAGTGAGGTGAGGTTAGAGGGAGAGAGGTTTCCTCAATTCAGGGGAGCGATCCAACTGATGAGATGAGAGGACCACAAACAGAGACCGCGTACGCGTAGCTCAGGGTTGTGCTTTCTTCTGGCTCTACTTATAATTGCCCTCTTATTTACATCAATCTCCCTTTAATTTTGTGTATTTACATGAAAGCCCCTAGTATTTTCATATTTCTTGGTCATCTCTACGTAAATACAAACATATCTCTACCCATAGGAGTACTTGCGTGTCTATCTATACATATTATTTCTCTAACCCGGCGTTGCTCGGGAGACTATGGGTGATATGTAAATACACTTGTGGTGTGTTTGGGAATCATGATTTGATTTGAAATGTTGGATCTGAGTCAAATGAGGTGTTTGGGAACTCCAAAAATTTGGATTTGGATTTAAGTGAAATCCAATGGCAT